>OMOW01062514.1:3688-13795 GCA_900312555.1 Lamprogrammus exutus
ACACGACGCTCTTCCGATCTTACTGATACAAGCATAGTGATTTCTATGCTTGAGCAATGAGTCATTCCTAAAAATACAAGAATACATTTGTATTGAAAAGAGTTAACATCCACATCATCACTCACAAACTCAGTTGACTCTTTCATACAGAAGTCACATTATTCCAAAAATGTACTGTCGTGTGGTCAGCAGGGTGAGAGTGACATGATCGTTCACGCACCGACTGAACACCAGTTTCTGTTGAAAATGGGGACCACACCCATGCCCTGTAGGTGGAGCACTGCGGAAACTCAGTGCCAAACCAAGCAGAACATAATTACAGAGCCACAACAGCTTAAAGGAATAAATACAGAGTGATTTTTGTCATGGCAAATATTAAAAGCTAACACACACACACACACACACACACACACGTCACACTCAGTGGAGAATAATATCAAGGGCAGTAATCATCATTATCATAAAAGAAACTAGAAGGGCTCTCATTAGAGCTCATATCTCCACCAAGGCTGAACAGACCATAATTTGTCTTATTCTAATAACATATTGTAAAGGCTGGTGAGGTTTTCTTGTGACAGAATGAGCCAGAGGAAAGCTCAGGGGGAGATCACACACTGACAAGCTGTTGAACACACCACCTCATCCTGACCACACACTTTCTCTCCAAATAGTGAGCTCCACATAACATGTCATTTATAACACCACAAAATATCCAACACCCTAACAATGGCAGAATGAACACTGAAACATTTCCAGTCTTTTACGTCCCTTTCCTCAACTTTGCCCAGGGCATGCTGGGAAACTGCTCCCTCCCTGCCTGATCTGGTGCACCCTTGCACTCTATAATATGTTCTTACAAATATATTGTAAAGCAACTGCACCACAGTGCTGCCCTAAATGGCAACAATAGTAACAGTATTTCATTTCTTTGTCATGAGAGTAGACGTTCAAATTGCACCCTTTCAAAAATGGCTGTATGGTCCCTAGATCCAGGAACCACAATTGAATAAGTTCCTGCGTGTGCCATGGTCCACAAAGTTTCATCAACATCAGTTCAGGATTCTGAGTAATGCTGCGAACAAACCAGCTCGCCAACCAAATACAAAACCTCCTTGGTGGATGATGATGAAATGTCTGCTCAAGTCAACTGCTTCAGTGGAGCTGCTCAGGGGTCAGCAGGTCAGGCTGTGGTTCTACAGCGCAGCTTCCAGGTGTGTGTAACCCACAGACAGCGTTACTAGTATCCAGGTGATGTAATGAATACATACAATACATAGCTACCTATCATAAGGGGACAAAGTCTCTCAAGAAATTCATGAGATGGTGGTAAATGAAAGACAATGTTCAAGTGATTGATTAAAATAGGGATTAATCCCAATAAAAGTTAACATTTTGAGAAATGGGAGGTTAAATGTTGTTGGGAGCGTCATCACTGGTAACCCAGCCCATGGCGACTGAAGTGGCAAAACAGAGGGACGGTGACACACATACAAGCGAACTGCAGATAAAGAAGACATGAAATGTGCATCAGTACTAATATCAAACATAGACACAATAGAACAACTCTGTGAACACAGTATACAGATTATTATCATTATTTTCATTTAGGGTCTATTTTGACACATATGCAGTACTTTTATGAGTAAAAACACATTGATCCACTTACTCTTCCTGGCTACAGCACTGCTGTCCACACAGAGTGAAAACAGGCTGTTTTAGGCGCTTTCTTTTTAAGACAGACCGAGGACCTATGGGTTTATCTTACAGGATGCATTTCTATAGACCGTCAAACTCAAGTTTTGAAACTTTGACAATGTTCAACACATACTTCCACACTGTAAAAATGAGGGGAAATAACATAAAGCATGATATGTCCCCTTTCAATCCTTGTAATGAAGAGAAATCAATACTCTACCTGTATGATAAACATTGTGATGACGCCTGCACCTGTGCTAAGATAGTTTCGTGCAAACCAGTCCCTCAGTTTCACAAGACACCCCTGAAAGAGTACATGAATAATATGAAATATGAAGGGTTTCAATGCCAAAGAACAATTCAAAGAAACAAAAGAATGAAAATATTATCTGCTTCTGAGTTCAGCTTTATAATGTAGGATAAATCCACTGAAACTCTGTTACCTAATGTATGCCATTGGCCTGGCATCATTGTTACATTATAATCTAGATTATAAAATAAATCTTGTTTTATGCATTTGTAAATTTTGTTATGATACAATGTTCATGGTTCACATGTTGTCTTTATGGGTCATAGGTCAAGGTTCTCTAAACTAGGGACCTTCAAGGGTCCTTAAAGGCTGTCAAGGATCTCTGAAAAAACATGTAACATATTAGGACCGCCTGAACCGACTTCACTAGAAACAACAGAGAAAATGAGTACAAAATCATTACCGCACTATGTGTGTGTAGAGTGTGTAGATTCAGATCTGATCACCCTGGGGTCTGCTGATAATGTTGACTCACCTCTTTCCAGTTGTTGCGGGGGATGCTGTTGCAGGGGTCCTCAGTACAGCAGGAGATTGGGACATTTCCCTCCCAGTCTGCCACACCGTGAACTCCACAACACCTGAACTGTACAAAAGACAAGACCACTTCACTGACATACACCTCTGATGTGTTAGGAAGTGAATGAATGAACTCTGACGGTAGACGTTGTGGTTGAATTATGGAGAACTAAATGAAACCAGAAATACAGCATTTATCAGCTTTACATGGGAAATAACACTTTGATGATGAATATGAATGCAAATAAGAAAACACAATTCTCTAGGCCATGCGCCACAAATGGGTTCTTAATTTTTTGAGTCATCCTGCTGTCTAACAAACCACACGTACCACATATTGGACGGCATCAAAGTCATCTTTAATGGTCATGTTGACATCTGGACTGGACTGCTTGTAGATCTCAAAGCTTCGCGTCAGATCTCTCTCGAAGTAGGTGCCGATCTGCACAACAGACAGTCCGGCGTGATCATATGCACTGCTGCTTACTGTACAGTATTCATACAGTCTGGGATTTATCTGATCGTGCACATTTTTGGGTGCATTAAAGTAATATTCAAAACTGTTCGTGTGAAATTCTTTCTTTCCTGGCTCTAAATACAAAATAATACGTTTCGATGACATCACATTTGTAATGAATATGTTTATTATAGTCTTGGAATGCTTGTTGAACTTGTGTTGAGCTGTCACTGAATCAAAACCTCAGATGATAATAATAATAATACTAATAATAAATTTTATTTTTATAGCACACTTTAAAATCCAAAGACATCTCAATATATGTATGGAAAATGTAACAGTAAAAAGCTATTTGTTACGCCATTGTGTGTGAAATGTTAGCACCATACTGCAATTAAAGACCTTAATATGAAATAAAAATGACTATGACTGGCCCCTACTGTTCAAATATATGAATATATACATAATAACTAAGCCTCAATTAATGCACAAGTTACTGTCACACATCCATAAACGTTTTGGCAGCAAATATTTGAACATTTGTTCAGAAACAAAAAATGCAATGACGAGAATCCTTAAAATGGTACACAGGGATAGCCCTATTATAAATAGTTCATAGTAGACTGAACCCTCTCTCTGACAGTGTGTAAGCTTCTATACATGTGTTATTGTATTGTCCTTAATCCTATTGTACCTCTCTGTTGTAGACCAGGAACACACAGGCCATGGCCAGCTCCACCAGCATCAGGATGAACAGCAGGACAAAAAACTGTAATGAGTGAAAATCAGACATCAACAGTAACATATAGTAACAGTGATGTACACTGCATATTGCTAATGTCATAAAGTGATACATGTTATTGCATTTAACATACTGTATATAACCAACTATATAACTCCCAAATATGGATAACATTCTCAAACACTCAGAAATGGTCAGAGTTCTACTGTGGTTTTGAAGTTCAATTCTTGCACATTGCAGTCTGGTCTAATGTTTACGAGTTCTTGGTGGCTGTAGGATATTTAAACCTTCACATTACTGACTAATGATGCAATGATAAAACGATATGACCGACAATTAAATAGATGACAGATGTTTAATTTTACAAGCATTGTTGTCAGGTATTGAGGCATAGTAGTTTTGACATCAATTTAAACGTGACTATAACACAACACTAGAGGGCGCCAAAAATTACATAGTGCAGCTATGATATATTATGTTTAGCCTTTTATAATAATAATGATAATAATAAGCAGCCATGCGTTTATCATATGTATATGTATATTTATGTGTGTGTGTGTGTGCGTGAGAGCCTCACAGTGATGAGCATACAGCGGTTCTCCTTCAGGCCTCCGAACACTCCCAAGTAGCACACACAGGTCACAATCGTGCCAGTGACCACCAGAGTGTTGGCGGGGTAGATGGGCCAGAAGGAGGTGACGAGGGAGGCATATTTGGAGTTCATCATCATGAACTCCCCGAACGCCACCACAAACGCACCACACAACTATAACACATCAACAGGACGACAACGCCAACAGGAGACAAAACAGAGGCCTGATATTAACATCCTTTATGTTTGACTAATACTGTCATTGATATTGTTGAATGCTTTTGACACCCAGCAAAGACAACAATAACAATCAACAGTCTTACATAGCCTCTTTTCATTAAATCCACTTTCAAATTTGTCCTCTTTGTGACATTTTCCATTTTGTGTTATTGGAAGGATTCTGATCTTTTGCACTGATTTGTGCTTATTTCAGAGAATTTGTGAGTTTTCCACATGTAGATTGAAACCCAATGACAATTTAGATTAATAACCGAATTTTAAAAAGAAGTTCATGTTAATTCAAGAATCATTTCATTGTTTTACAAGTCACATGTGTGTCTTACTGTACAAGACAAACATGGCATTCCAATGTTGGCATTCCAGATTCAGGTGAAGCCCCAAGTCAAGACAGGTTGCAAGTTAAAAACACAAAAGCTCCAAAACACAAGCCCTAAAGGAGTGCTAAACAAGTCCTAATGAGCTTTATACAACAGTTAATGGCAGATAAATAATTTAGTTTTTATTACTCTCCAGATAAAGACGTGATAGACCTAAATCCCAACCAGTTAAGTGTAAGTGTTTTGTTTTTTTCATAAAAGAAAATATTACCTGAGAGATTGGAAATATTCTTCTTTACTCCAAAATATTGTAACCAAATCACAGACAAAAGATAAGACATTAAAAAAAAAGATCTTTAAGGGCCAACATTGCACTGGCATTATATGCTTAAATGCAAATTATTTAAATCACATTTAACAAGAGGTGACCCCTAACACAAACCATTCACTCCACTGGGTTACATGAGGTTACATCTAATGATGGCTATATACTGTACCTCATCTGATTTCTAAACTTCTACTGGCTCTATTAATTGTTACACACACATAATGACATTACATTCATGATATTTGGCAGTAATATGACAGTTGTACAAATGAGAGTCTGTATCCACCTACCCAGCACAGGAAGTTGAGAAATATCAGGAAGCTTTTCAGGCAATTTACACAGGAACGATTCATCCTTCCTCGAAGACAACTAAAACACAAAAATGACCTTTAATAAAATTCTAACAGAGTTACGATGAAATGGCTGCCTCCAATACATGTGAAGGACGACCAATGAAGCTGCTGAGTGTTTACAGCACAGCACTGTTTGATATGACAACACTGAGGCATCGGGCACAATGGGCCCCTGTGACCTGTCTAGGCTCAAACCTGATCTCAAGTTAATCTTTACTTATAGTTATCTCCACATTAAACAATTGTTGCAAATGTCTGACTCTGTTTCATCAAAGCAATTTATCATGAATACACTTGTTTGTTTTTTTCAAACTTGGTCTTGTCATTGTAGTACAGATGATTACAACCGTATATTAAAATGTCTCTTTCTTTTGCAGTTAGAAATTAGAGCATACCTGGAAATATGGCTATTTAATGGAAGTTATTTTTCATTGTCAGTGTAAAATCAAAATTTTGAACACCACTGCATTTATGTTAAAATGTATTTATTAATTCTGTCCTATCTCCATGTTCCACTGCTGCCGTCTTACACACCCACAACATTTTCATTCTTCCCTACAAACATTTCTAAAATCATATCTTACATGTTAATAGGCATACACCTTACAAATACCTAGTTTATTATGCGTAGAACGACTTGAATTCTATCCAGCAATACTCCCAGGAGCTGCTATGACACATGCAGTCACCAGTATTTAGGTTTTGTTCCTGACAGGAGAGGCACATATGAGAAGGAAAAGTTAAGAGGCAGAGACAACAAAGGCCTGACGCACAACAATAAAATAACGACACATGACAGAGGTGATTTAAGTTTTACTGTATATACAAGACAGATTTTAAAATTATTAAAATATTGATTTAACAAATTACCTCCATCTCATCTGCTTTTACTTCCTCTAGTTTCTTCTATTGACGCACAACAAATCTTGTTTAATCTGATAAGGCTTTCTCACTCAGCTTATCTACATAATGTTCACATCTTGGATATAATGTATATCTATAGTATTTTTAAATACACTACCTGAATCCAAACAATAATAAATAAATAGATTTTTTTTAAATAATTTAAGTATTTGTAAAGTAAGGTAGTATAGACAAAAACATGAATGCATGAAGACTATAGAAACTTTTAATGGAAACAAATCTAACACAGGTGGGTGATGAGAATGCACTCTTCAATTACAATTTTCAGCATTCAATTAACAAATTTAGGTTGATTTAAAACAAAGAGGATTCACACTTCTATCACCTCGAAATTGTTAATCAAACTATAGGACTGTTTTCTCTCCACGCAGCATTCAAATATACAAGCCAGCCATACAAAATGAAAGAAAAACATCTACACAGACAATCAGAGGAAAAGGTTACAAATTAGATTAGAAATAATCTAATTAGAAATAGCTAAGTCAAGTTTTCAGAACAACAAAAACAACTCTAATCACATGAACAATTTTCAATAAAGCAGGTAACTGTAAACATGATCAGAAAGTGTCTTTGATACGGACTCAAACACGAGTTGAAATCTCTCCGATACTCATACAAAAATGTAAAAGCTGTTTTCTTCAGCATTCTGTGTTTCTGATGACGGGTTTCATTAATCTGAGAAATCCCTGTTTGTTTCCTGAGTAATAGAGGCAAGATTCACATTATGATACAAGTGATCAGTGGTTTTGTTTTACAAATTGTTTTTTTCACTTTAACTGTGCATTATCAACTGAGATTTTCCTTTAGTGCTACCAGAGTATAACTGTGCAGTCATGATCCATTTTCATACACAAGTAAGGATTTGCCAAAATGGAACTGTACAGTTGTGCCAGGAGATTCCCCCCGTTTGATCATGAAGTTTATACACACACATAAACAGCAGCAAATTGTGTCAGATCAGAGAGGACTGGAGTCAAAAAAACATTAAGAAGGTGTGTGAACTTGCCTTTAGGTAAAGTCTGCAAGTCAACCAGGATTTTGATGGTGCTGCAGAACACCACTAGGATTGACGGTTATTCTGCAATACCAGAGATTTTGTGCCATTACTGTGTTTTCATGCAAAAGTTCATTTCAGCTTCGGATAAGTGAACTATAGAAAAAAAAAAATCAGTTTTATACAGCATGTGGACGATCAATTTCAACTATCTACTAAAGGCTGCTTCAAACTCACACTTCTCTACAAGACAAAGAAACATTTTTTTGTTAAGAACAGATCCTGGTGTTAGAACGTTCAATAAGGCACCTGCTTAGAAGTGGCAGCAAAAGCCCAATGGTAAACAGCATTAAAATCCTTGTGAGGTTATTCAAATATACATTGGAAGAGATCATGCGAATGAGAGACAGATTGGCAGTAAAAAAAAAAAAAAAAAATTCCATTCAAAAAAGGAAAATGTTAAATTAATTCATTGATGGCATGAAGAAATGTCTTCTATTAGCAGGGCTCTAATAATTTGTAGAAAAAAGGTTTTATTTTCATAACTATTAAACACTTCATAACTGAGAACTCTTTCGAACTCCAGTGCAGGAAATTAAGATTTTGGTGTAGCTTGGTCCTCGTGGGGCACTTTAAACGTTTAACATGTACAACACACACAGTGCTGTATCATATGTGCTCTCAAAGAACCAGGAGTTCCATCCAATTTTACCCGAGGGGCATTTATCTCTCAGTGCAGCAAACAATCCACAGGTTGTCGTTCTTCACAGCAACTAGCGATCAGATTAAAGCCGCATGTTGCAACTTCACATGCTGGTGGCCCCAAGTGGCAGTAACAGGTAACAATTTAAAGTCTTAATACCACACAGCCCAGTAACATGTCGGCACATGGGTCATGGTGCTGCACAGCAAATAGTTTGAATTTGAATGTTTGTATGCGTCTTGTGCTGTGGGTGCACACCAGACACCAGAATTTCATTTGGGCAATTTTCGTAAATTCACAGCGTTTCAGTTAGTGGGGGATGGGATACAGGCTACTGTGAAAAGAGTGTATTCACAGAAAAATCCTTTCAGAACAGCTTGATCTTTTCTCTTATACAACACTCTAGAATATTTCACAGATGGCTCACACGTTCATGTTCTTGTTCTCTTGGCTTGAAGCCTGTGAGGGTTTCCACTTTCAGTCCATTCAGTAAAGCTCTGACAGTCTCAGCATTGTTGATTTGTATGTCTGTCAGGAATCATACATTCTGAAAACTATATACATCATCTTTTCTCAATAAAAACGTTTGCGTTTGTTTTCTTTCCAGCGCCCGTAAACCATCAGTCCTACCAGTCCCAGGATACCCAGGCCAAGGATGGAGAAGAGCAGGATGAAGAAGAGATGGACTCCACTCATTCCTTCTTCCTGAACTTTCACTGTAAAGCAAGAAGTCAGGGAAATGATTATTACTCTAATTAGGGTTCCTTAGAAGAACAAATAAGAAATAATTGTTACTGTGTAGAAATCAACAATAATAACATATTTTCTGCCAATCAAATGTTTCGTTCTATAACATTTCCATGACCAGGTCAGTCGTAGTCTACATTTACTATTCTTTCCAGAATGTCTTTCTTAACATCCCTTTGGTATGCTGTAACTTGCAGACCACAAAGTGACAGACTCAAGCCATGTCATAAAAAACACAAAATAACAGCTAGGGTTACAAAACAAATAAGCAGAAGAATTTTTTACTGCTTAAAAACTCCCAGACTCAATGTCTGGCATACACAAAGTTCAAACATAATTACAGTAACTCAAATACAATGACTTAATAAAAAACAGTGTGGACATGACCACTTCTGCTAATGCTATGTCATGATATTAAATTAATCTTATGATATGCACTATTCACACAGGACTAGTATTCCCATGGGACCTCATGTGATTTAGGAATTAACAAAGTCTGTATGTCACTCAAATTTACAGATCAAATCCTAAGGATCATCACTGGACACGGTTGGAAGGTCACATTTTAGTTTTGCAATGCTAGTGCTGCTTTAGGCGCTACAATGCACGAACCAACACATGCGCACATGCACAAACTCTCATAGAAGCAGACGAGTTTCCTGACAGAATTTGCTTTGCATGTATGGTGCAGAACTCATTTGAAAGCTTAGTCATAGAGTGGGTTGGTATGGGTGATACAAGGTGATGTGAAAATTACTAACATAAGCTTTCATCATGGTAAGAATCAGCTGGCTTGTTTTCGGACACATTTTGGATAAGCTGGGGGGTATACTACAAAGGAAGCTTAACAGACCTCGGCCTTGTTTGCGGAAGCTGGCTTTACAAAATCGAAACCCCGCAATCAGGCTTAAGCGGTATCACGAAGCTGTTAATCAGCTCACTTTGTTAACACCGGCTTTGTAGATGGGGGGACATGCGCGCCCCCATGAAAGGGGGCGTGTCTGCAAAGACGAGCCTATAGCAGAACAAGATGGAACGGTGACGTGCGGCATATGTCACACCAGAGGAGCAAAGGATCATATTCGAGGCGTACAAGGAATATAAAGCTAAAATAATAATACAGCTAAATCATGACAGCAAAGAGCAACACCACTGCAGCAAATAATGTCAGAGAGGAATGCTGGCAGAA
>OMOW01062528.1:0-10927 GCA_900312555.1 Lamprogrammus exutus
AGATCCGGTCACATCCTGTGTCTGTGCTGTGTGCTTGTTGCCTCTACCCGCGCCTGCGTCTGTCCACCTGGCACAGTAGGTGGTGTGTGTGTGTGTGTGTGCGCGTGCGGTGTAGGAAAGCACCAAGCATTTTATGTGGGGTATATGCTGACTGCTTTGCTGATTGATTCCAGGTACGCCACCGCAGAGACTGCATTGCACCGGAACAGTGTCCCTGTTACCATAACAACAGGCCTTATGCATCAGGACAGACCATCTCATCGGACTGCAACACCTGGTACGCTGTGTATATGAGTATATGGTTATGAAGGCAAATACGGGCGCTGTTTGCTTAACGTTTTTTCTCTTTCATAGTGTGTGTGAGAACAGAAAGTGGCATTGCACAACAAAGGTGTGTGACGGTGTGTGTCGCACTGTGGGGGAGGGGCATTACATCACTTTTGATGGGCTCAAGTACTCCTTCCCCGGCCTCTGCCAGTACGTCCTGGTGCAGGTGAGAAAGAAAGAAATCCAAAACAGCTCCAGGATTGGCCGATGGCGCACACAGAGGGTATAGATTTCTTTCTCTTTTACTCGATCCCTTTCCCCCTCCAACTCTCTCTATCAATAGGATATGTGTAATGGAGAAGATGGTACATTTCGTGTGCTGGTGGAGACTGAGGCCTGTGGAATTGTGGGACATCGGTGTGCAAAGGCTATCATGGTCTTTTACCAGGGAGGATTAATTGTAATGCACCATGGAGAGGTAACTCAGACACAGGCACTCAGACACACAGTATGCACATATGGCTACATACAGACACATACACTAAAGTAATGTACAAATTTAGTTGCATTGGAACTGGAATTGTGAGCACTGAGCATCTGTACAATAAAGATGTGTATCAGATAATACTGAAGTGTTTGATTTTGGTTCTATATTGTACATTAGGTATATAACATGTGAGCAACTCCCCGAACTTCCAGCGCTGTAAACCTCCTCTCTTACAGGTGACGATGAAGAAGCCGGTGCCACAGGGCTCAGGGGTAGAGATTATCCGTTCTGGTCAGTCCTACACCCTGCTGCTGGGGAAATATATTTCCCTCAACTGGGACAGGGGCACTCGTCTCTTGGTCCACATCTCATCCAAATACAGGGTGCTGATTTAGTCTTGACTATACTTTGTACAACTGAAACCACGAATTGCTTTCGTTCAAGGCTTTCATTTGTTTTTGTTGCTCAAATTCTGTTGTGTTTAGGGCCAGGTTTGTGGTCTGTGTGGTAACTTTGATGGGAATGTAAATAACGACTTGATGAGCAGTAACAACCAGCTAGAAGTGGACTCTTCCCACTTTGGGAATTCCTGGAAGGTTCAACCCAGCTGTGCTGATGTAACACAGGTATGATCTTGGATTAAACTGCCAATCAGTCTCAAGAATACAGAGGTTTTTACATTGCTTTACCTTCCACATAGTCATTTGTGTCCTCTACAAGAGACAATTTATAGAGGCTAGCATGGTATAGGATATTCAGAGATATCAATACTGTGCATTAATTTTGTGTGTGTGTGTCTTTAGAGTCCCAATCCTTGTGGCGAAAACATTGCGAAGTTGGTAACAGTGGAGCAGTCATGTCGCTTGCTCACTGGTCCCCTCTTTAAGGAATGCAACAGTCATGTAAGCATTGCTGCAAACACACTAAATATCATAATAAAGTGTGACAACGAAAGCAGAATCCCTGAGTGCTATCGGCGGGCCTCTCCGTGTGTGTCTGTAGGTGGATGCCGAGCCATACGTAGAGATGTGTGTGGAGGCAGCGTGCTCTTGTCCATCAGTGGGTGATTGTGTGTGCCTTTGTGACACCATCGCTGCCTATGCACAGGCTTGTTCAGAGAAGGGTGTATCTGTCAGCTGGAGGTCTAATGATCTTTGCCGTAAGTGCAAATAAATGTATTGTAAAAACAAAAATGGATGTGAACAAGTGATTTAAATGTATTTTCCCAAAGCAGAAGACAAATGTAATTTTCAGCTGCTTGGCTAAAGAAGAAACTGTTTGCTATTTTAGCTATGAGCTGTGAGGCCCTGAACGCCAAAGGCCCGGGAGTAGAGGAAGAACTTTGCCAGTGGAGGTACAACACTTGTGGCACTGCCTGTCCGGTCACCTGCCAGCACCCAGACCCCCTCCAGTGTTCACTCACATGTGTGGAAGGCTGCCATGCTTACTGCCCCCCAGGTGCCAAAGATACTGATTGAACATCTCAGGCTATCATTTGATGCCCTCCTGTACATACAAAGAGAGTTGTGAGTTTAATTCTGAGCTTGGTATTCCTTAGGCCAGCTCTTGGATGAGGTGGCCATGCGTTGCGTAGAGCCCTCCCAGTGTCAGGTGTGTACCCATGAAGGTCAGAGAATCTCCCACGGCAACAAGGTCATCCTCAACCATGACGACCCTGACCACTGCAAAATATGGTAATGCTAAATAGGGAGATTTAAATATTGGCTACGTATTTTCACTTAGAAACTGGATATTTGTGACTGATCTTACTTTATTTGAAATGTTTCTTTTTTTGTTCGTTGTTTACCGAAGTCACTGTGAGGACAACACCCTGAGCTGTGAAGTTTGTACTTCCCTCAACGTGTTCACCACTCCCACGCCGACCCTTCCCGCCACCACCCCGACTGCCCTGCCATTCACCACCATGGTGCCTGAGGGCACGTGTGACCGCGCCATGGATCTGGCTTTCCTACTGGACGGTTCAGCAGCCCTGAGCGAGGATGAGTTTCAGACAACCAAAGAGTTTATCCTGGGCGTGGTCGAACCCTTCCGGATGGGCTCAGCTCACACTCGAGCCACGGTGTTGCTCTATCACTCTGGAGTTAAAACCTATGACCTGCAGGTAGATAGACACATAATGTACATATGTGACACAGCCATGTAGGTATTAATGCACATGTACGCATTAAGCACTATGCTGTATCTCGTTCCTGTTTGTGCCTTTAGGTTCAGAAGTGGCTATTTAAGAAAACGGTGCATGAGCTACGTTACACAGGAGGAGATGCAGCCTTCTTGGATGAGGCCATCAAATATCTGGCAATCAACATCTATGACAAGAACAAGCGTGAGCATGCTGGCCGCATCGCCATCATCTTGACAGCTAGTGCTAACCCTCGCTCCATGCGTTCCACCACCAAGATGCTGCGCAAGAAATCCATCACTACCCTAACAGTGGCACTGGGTCCTGGGATAAACATGGAGCAGATTAATGAGATCACCAAGGCCAACCCAGACAACAGGGCCTATGTGCTGAGCAGCACAGGTGAGCTGCCTGATCGTCTCATAGAACTGAGGGATTACCTCTGCACCTTGGGGATGGAGCCCGAGGGGGCAAAACCTTCAACGTCAAGACCTCATCAGACCACGACCACAACTACCCTGCCTCCTCGTCTGGAGCCTAACCCCACGCAAAACCTCCCCAACACTCCCTCTACCACCTCACCTTCAAGCCAGTCCCCCATCACCACATCGCTCTCTTCCATCACTCCAACCAAAGATGTGACCTTCGTCCTGGAAGGCTCAGATTCAGTTGGTGAGGTCAACTTCAATAAGTCACTCCACTTCATTGAGGAAGTTATCTCAAAGCTGACAGAGGAGGAGGAGTGGATTCGTATCACTGTGATCCAGTACTCAACAACAGTGACAGTGGAGATCAGTCGTTGGGAGGTGAGGAGACAAAGGACCATGCTGCTGCAACGACTCAGGGAGATTCGTTGGAAGGGTGGAAAAAAGACAAACACAGGGGCTGCTATCACTACCACCTTCCAAGAAATGGCTACAGTGCAGCCATCATCAGGTCCCAGCCCACCTCAGCTGGTCTTCCTTGTGACAGAGAACCCACCTACTGATACAGTGACACGCCCACCAACTACAAGCACAGAAACGCATGTCTATCCCATTGGGGTTGGACCAAAGGTCAGTGAGATTGACCTTTTCCCATTTAGCTCCCCCCAGCGCCCGATAATGGTGGATGACTACGATCATGTGAAGTCTCTGGTTCAACGGGTGGTCAATATCACACGTACCAAGGTCACGCCCCGTATACCTACACTGCCACCTCCTGTCCTCCCTGCACATAACACCCTCCCACCATCAGGTACAGAAGGTTCACTCATTTTAATCACAACGAGTCCACAACCAATCCTTAGTGATTATTGATTTGTGAACTTATCTTTGCACAGTGCCATGTGAGAGGCCAATGGATGTTTTGTTCCTGTTGAAGGCTGGTGAGGAGTTTGAGGACATGAAGACGTTTGTCAAAAGTTTCATCAACAATGCAGATATTGGTACGTGTGCTGCGGCGCTTAACCCTTAACCCTGTCTAAATTTTCAAGGCGCATGCACTACATTACAACAATATGCAAATATAAGCCTGTTCAATTATATTTGTTTTTCAGCTTATTAAAATTAGTATTCGTTATTTCGTTATATCGTTGGAATATTTGAAGATTGAAATTGAAGCTACACATTAGATTTGATTGGTTGATTGATTGATTGATTTTGTCATGCACATGTCGTGGCCAGCCCACATGGGCTTACGAGACACCAGGTATACGTCGCAGCGGTTAAACAAAATCAGTCACAAAAGAAATGCAGAAGATTCCACATCATAAAACAATATAAACTCTACAACATAAACAATACACTTTGCCTTCTCTCCTAGGCTCTGCGCACATATGCTGCAATAGTGAAAATTCCCCTCACTAAAACATACATCAAGTCTCTTGTAATCATCCAATCACGTCTTTGGGTTTAAAAGCAAGCCGGAGAATTGCTCAGGGTTGCCAATCATGTGCACTCATCCAGTGACCTCTAGACAGTGATAAGCCAGTAAGAGTAGAGGAAGTGATCCATTGGAGGGGTACATGTGCTTCCAAATCATCAACTTTACTACTTGTCAAAGTGCACTTGAGAAAATTTTTATGGTTCATACAAAACTATGCAATGGCATTAAAGTGCCTATAAACTACAAATGCATAATAAAGTAACACAACCAGTGTGTTCCTCCCTGCAATGCTGCTGTGACTTGAGTCCTTGCTTTTCTCTGCAGGGCTGAACAGAACTCAAGTGAGTGTAGTTCAGTATGGAGACACCAACACGGTAGAGCTCAGCTGGAAGGATGAACAAAGTAAACCACAACTCCTGAACCTGATGGAGAACATTCACAGCAGGATCACTGCTGCACCTAGACTAGGTAAACTAACACACGCGCAAACACTTTCGTACCACATTACCTATGACTTCACCCACCCCCCCACACTTACTCACTCACATGTCTGTCGGCAGGCTCTGCACTTCGATTCGCTGTGCAGACAGCCATCTCATCCATCAGTGGTGGAAGAGTGGGTGTGACCAAAACTGTGATAATGCTGGTGACCGACAAGTCAACTGATGATGTCAAAGAAGCAGCTAATGAGGCATTGGCAGCAGGTAACTAAGCAGCTGACATGATTAGTATGGGACACCTCTGCTTCCATGCTCGCTGACTCTCAAATACTCCAGTCACAGAGCTGCAGCAGTTTCACTGATAAGCGTCTCATCTTTTAGGTGTATCAGTGTTTCCTATCGGGGTGGGACCCCACTATGACAGGAATGAGCTTAACACACTTGGTTGCCATGGCAAGCAAGACAATACTCTGAACTTAAACAGCATGGATCACTTGCTGATGCTGCTGACTCTGGATCGTGATTATACAGAGAGAATCTGCAGAGGTACTTAAGATGCACACATACACACACGCACAGCCACACATTCACTCACACATACTTTTACTCTTTTACTCATTTTAATGTGATTTACTCCTTTGCAAATTACAGCTTTCCCAGGATAAAATTATGATGATTATAATGATTGCAATAATGGCAATAATGAAAATGATTTTTTGCATTTTGCTCAGCTGGTCCACCAGGAGTGTGTGTCGATGATAACGGAAATGAGAGAAAGGTGAGGTCATCTCTGTTGAAGTTGAACTTGACCTGTTGATCTGAGTTAAAACAAGACTGCAACGACTTTCTGTTGCATCGTGTGTCCTGAACGGTGTAACTGACTGATCTGTGTTCCTCAGCCTGGGGAGTCATGGCTGATGGAGGACGGCTGCCACTCTGTCCTGTGCCACCCCAGTGGGGCAGTGACCGTACAGAACCACAAAGTCAGCTGTGACAGACTGGAGCCGCCGGCGTGCAGAAACAACCTGCCGCCTGTCAGAGTCCAGGAGACCTGTGGCTGCCACTGGGAGTGCCCCTGTATGTACATCAGATGGAAATGCCCACACTTCTGAACTGTGAAACATTTGCTTCAGTGCATCTATATTAAATGGGCATCAGTGCCGGCATGGGCCATTAAACATAAATGCTCTAGACTAGCATGCCAGTCTATCTTTATTGAACCATTAATAGATCACATAGTGAACTCGCTCATACACAAACACTCCCTTCCTCCCTCCTGGTTTGTGTGTTTACAGGTATGTGTATGGGCACCTCCACTAGTCACGTGGTGAGGTTTGACGGCTTGGCTCTTAGGCTGGATGGGGAGGGTTTGTGCTCCTACACACTTCTCACTACCACAGGAGGCACCGGTCCAGGGTCAGAGATCAAACTCCACAGTGGACCATGTGAAGGCTCAGCACATCACAACCAGGTCTGCATGAAGGCCATGGAGGTGATCCACGGACCGCATAAACTACTGCTGAAAGACGATATGACGGTAAGCTGTGTGTGTGACCCTAGTCAGGGAATCGCTCGTATCTGTGAGTCCACGAGGGGTTATTGAGTCTCTGTGTGTTTGCGTATATGGTTGTTTGAGTAGGCAGTTTTTGATGGGGAAGAGCTGGTGCTGCCATGGCGTCACAACGGCCTAGAGGTACTGAGTTATGGAGGAGTGATGCTGCAGTTGAAATCAGAGAACAGCTACACCCTGTCCTTCACACTTCAGAGCAATGAGTTCACCATCTCATTGCCGAGCTCCACCACCACCAGCAACACTGCTGGACTTTGCGGTAATATAAACACAGAACCACATCTTTAGAATATAACTACACACTATATCAACAAAAACTCTCGCTTTCTTTTTCCCAGGAGCCTGTGGGGAGGAGAAGGTTAATGACCTCTCCCTACGTAATGGCAGCTCAACCACCGACCAGCAAACTTTCATCTCTGACTGGACGGTGGCCGCAGATGGCGGTGTGTGTCTACCAAGACAGAGGGCAGTGTGTGCATCCGGAGCGGCGCTAGGATGTCAGGCCTTGCGCTCTGAGGTGTTTGAGCCGTGCCACGCACACATACCCATTCAGGTGTTCCTCGCCAAGTGTGAGGAGCAGGCGTGTGAGGACACAGATGTGTGCGAGCTAATCTCTGTGTATGCACAACTCTGTAGACAGAGTGGTGTGTGTGTGGACTGGAGGAGCCCCCACCTCTGCCGTAAGTCACTGTCTTATGTGCAGATGTGTGTATTGTGTTGCTTTAGCGGACGGGTTTTAAAAGCTATAGTCTTAACCTAGAGCTAAACTTCAGCCTGTTTTGTGAATTACAGCAATGCAGTGCCCCAGCTCCATGGAGTACGCTGCATGTCGGACAGGGTGTGTGGAGGACTGTCACAGCATACAATCGTTGCCAGTTGACTGGATGGTTGGCAGGGGCAACGACTCATCCTGCATGGACACACCTACAGAGGGCTGTTTCTGTTCTGGGGGGACTGTTTCGCATCACGGAACGTGTGTATCGGCAGATACATGCAGGCAGTGTGTCGACGGGCTTGGACACACATATCCGGTGAGATGACAGGACAAGGAGAGTGTGTGTGAATATAAATGAACGTTGCTCGAAATGGTTTGCATGACCATTAGGGTGTAATGATTTAGTCGTTAGCACTGTCACCTTATGAGCAAAGATTTTGTCAGTGTGTATCCTCTGGGTTCAGTGGAAACTCTAAATAGTTATTAGTAGTAATGAGTGTGTTTGTCCATCTATGTCTTTTATCTTGTGCATAAACTGGCATGATGGAATTTCCCCATCTCTACACTGTGAATCAGCTGATTCAGAAAATTGGTGGAATAAACCATGAAGTGTGCTGTTACTGCCCTCTAGTGTTGAAAAATGAAAGGGAATATGTTTTGTTTGTACAGTATATGCACAGTTGGGTACCAGAGGAGAACCCTTGTTTGATTTGTATGTGTTTGGACCAACAACACATCAACTGCACTGCCCGACCCTGCAATGACGTCAAAGGCAAGCTCCCCTAATTTTAATCGCTACTTGTACATCTGTGCTGCATAGTGTAATTTAGACATAACGCCTGTATAATTAAGCATCTATATGTGTGTGTAGCTCCAACCTGTGGACCCTGTGAGATCATGAGGGAGAAAAGAGAGTCAAAGTGCTGCCCAGAGTATGAGTGTGGTGAGTAAAAATATCTGTCATTATTTGTGTTTGTACTTCCAGATCTACAGGAAAAGTGAATAAGAATTCCAATAATCTGATATTATTTGCAACTTGTATCATAGTTTGCATATATTGCTACAGCGTGGTAATTAATTTGCTCGTTACAATAGAACTGGGGGTTATTTGTCTTTAGTCTCAAAAGATCATGTATGTCTTGCATTTATGTGTTTTTGTTTGCCAGTAGACTGACTCGTTGATAAGTGAGATGGAATGTATGAGATCTATTGAATGAGTGCCCCACCGCACACTGCCACTGTGTATGTTTCAGTGTGTGATCTGGTGAGTTGTGCCCTGCCTGAGGTGCCCCGCTGTGATGATGGTCAGACTGTGGTTCTGAAAAACCCTGGAGAATGCCAGCCCGTCCATGAGTGCGGTAAGACTCTGTGATGTCCTCGCTCTGTTTTACTCTTGCAAACACGCAGACAACAAAAGAGCAAAAAGGCCTCTTCAACATACCCCTCTTCATCCCTTTTCTCTCAGTCTGCAAAAAGGAAGATTGTGCTCTGCAACGTCTCCCAGCATGTCCCACACATCGCCGACTCTCTGCCAAGAAGACAAAGTGCTGTGATGTGTTTGAATGTGTGTGTGACTGCCAGAATTCTACCCACTCTTGCCCCACTGGATTCATTAAATCCTCCTCCACCAATGACTGTGGCTGCACAGAGACTAAATGCGTCCCAGATGAGGTGAGTGTGTAGGTTTGCATTCATTTTTAAAGGCGTCCACTACATTAGCTATTGGTAGCTCTGTGATTTCATTAAATTAGGAGTCTGATTTCATTAATGTGCCATTACTGCTGGAAATATAACATCTTGTTACTGTGTGTCTGTCCAGGTGTGTGTGGTCGGGGGTGTGGTTTACCCAGTGGGGGGCGAATGGGAGGAGGCATGCCAGAGGTGCAGTTGCACCCAGCTACGGGACAAAGACACATCACTGCACATTGCTGAGTGTACCCCACCTGTCTGTGACCGGTCCTGCCCCTTGGTGAGAAACACACACCAACAACACATGTTTGGGTTTTGTTTCTATAAGTGAGTGGGTGCATATTTCTTATGCAGTGAAAGTAACGTAAAGTAAAAATACTTCATTACAGGAGAATTTGTACAATAGTGGAATATTTATATTTTCATAATAATTACTTTTACTCCACTACCTTTGTCAAAATCGGTCCCACTTCCCTCTAAACTGTGATTGAGTTGTTGGTAAAAATCATAATAATAGCACTATTAGTTTAGACTGTATCACAAGGTATACGTGACACAGTAATGCAATACGAAGTAATTACTTTTAATACTTAAGTATAGTTGTTATCCAAAAAATACTTTTGATACTTAAGTAACATCAGCAGCGAGATGAATTTTACTCTAACAAAGTCATTTTTGAAGGAGATGTCTCTAATTTTGATGGCTTTGAGGTACTTTATCCACCATTGCTCTTACGTTCCAGGGCTCATCATACACTCCATCAAAAGGAGAGTGCTGTGGGAAGTGCAAACCAACCAGCTGTGTAGAGTCAACAGGGGAGATGCGAGGGGACACACTGATTGGGGGAAGCCTCAGACATGTAAGTTTGTAAGGAAGCCATCACATATCTGAATCAAACAACTATTTGTTTCCCAGCAGTTACCTTTCCCTATAAATGTATACATCTGCCATCTTAGTGTCCTACATTCTAAACCCTATCTATCTGTTCAATATCTGAATTTCTGATGTTGATTTATTACCTTCTCTGACAGTCCATTTGTAGCTCATCTGTGAGTGTCTGTTTATAGGTGGGTGAGGTGTGGCAGTCTCCACATGGTAAATGTGTCACACATGAGTGTGTGAGGGTGAACAATGAGTTGTTCATCGCTTCATCCAACGTCAGCTGCTTTGATATTGACACTCCATCTTGCCCCCTGGGAACTGAGTTACGCTGTGACACACAGGACTGCTGCCCCCGCTGCCGCTGTGGTAAATATATGTGCAAAAATACACAAATACAAGGAGAGAACGCATACAAAATCAAACCAGCAGGGTGGAATTGTGAGTAAGGAGACCACCGTTTAACCAAGCACCTGTGTCAGTAAGTATTCAGTTTGATTCAGTATTCAGTTTATGTGTAAGATCGTGAGATCATATACACACTGTATACAGTATATACCACAATGCAGCTTCAGTTTCAGTCCAGCAGAGGGCTCTTTGGTATTGTAGTCAAGGTTAGAGACAGTTTCCTCTCCTGATCTGAGAAAGCCTTAGGTTTACTATAATAATAATAATAATAATAATAATAATAATAATAATAATTATTATTATTATTATTATTATTATTATTATTATTATTATTATTATTATTATTATTATTACAACTACATTGTAAAAAGAATGCAAATATATTTAATTCTCATTTAGTTATACAAATTTTGAAGATTACTGATCAGTAATCAATATAATGGGCTACATCTAATGATTTTTAAAT
>OMOW01062548.1:3375-15411 GCA_900312555.1 Lamprogrammus exutus
TTTTGAATTTTGTTTTAAAGGAAAAGTCTATAAGTGCACTTTTTCATTTGTGGTCTGGTACTAAAATGAGAACCAGTCGATTTGTGCAGGTATGAACTATAAGGCAAAATAGACATCCAGATTGTTGCACACAACACAAAAGTCAGCCTGGTGGCTTTAACATCAGTGGATGTCTCAAAATGAAACTACTATTAAGTTGTATCCCTGTGTTAATGTAATTGGCCTGTTGTTGTCCTGTTTCTCATAAGTGTTTACACAGTGACTGTAAAGAGTTCTCATGGCTTAACCTTATCTTAACCTCAACATGAAAGGCCAAAGATGATGCTTTAACCACAGAAAGGAATGCTGCATGTGATCTAATCCTGTTCTCAGATAACAACCCACGCATCTGGTCACATGGAGGGGTAATTAACAGCCCCACGGATGGTGAAGTGGTGAGGGACTGTTGTCTCAGTCCCCTGACCTCTGGGTGACCCTGGGGGGGATAATGAACAAAGTTGTGGATACAGTCACACATTTCATTCTCTAGTCAGTGAGTGTTCCTAGGAACCAGAGTGGTAGCCTTTCTTTAGTTTGTGACAAAATGTATGTAAATGTCCAGGGTAAGGGTATTAAAGATGCAATTTAGGAGGGGGCAAGTTCTATTGTCTTTTTCTCTTGGCTCTCTCTTCTTCCCTTGGCTCTTGCTTCCAGCACTCTCTCTCTTGTTTTGTGGCCGTTCTTCTTCTGCTCCTCTTCTTCTCTTCTCCTGGCTTCTGTGCTTCCTCTTCTCTTCTTCTCTTCTCTTTGATCATCATTCCCTGGTTTAATTTACTTTATTTCATAATTTGTTTTACTGGGTTTTACTTTACATTCACTCAGCTGTTACAACTGTAACTGTAACTGTAAAGTTAACAATCGGCTCATGTTAATAAATTACTCACCATTCATGTAACTTCTACTGTGCCATGCCTATCAGCATTGTTGTATTTTAGCATTGCTGTATATAGCATTGCTGTATTTTAGCAGCACTGTGTTCAAAACACAGTGCTGCTAAAATACGAGTAAGAACAGATCAAAGAGTCAACGAATGCACTGAAAACCACGTATTGATAAATTGTAATAGTTTCTATTTTCTTTATCTCTAGATGCAACACCACGTATTACCGGGCCAAGGAATGACCTCTTCAAGGTGGTAGAGGGCAGCAATATCTTCTTAGACTGCCGCTATTTTGGTTCTCCGGTGCCTGACTTGAGATGGTGAGGATGTGCTGTTTAACTGATAGTGTCCTGTGAAGAATGACATCAAACATCAGCTTGAAAGATTATGTGCTTTGTCTGTGTGTGCTTGTGCGACTTTAAAATAGGTCTAAATATGGACAGGGGAATCTTGAAGGAAATCGTTTTAAGACCCACAGTAACGGAACCTTAGAGATAAAACGTGCTCGGATAGAAGACCAGGGAACGTACCTGTGCATTGTCAGCAACATCGCAGGGAGAGATGAGAGTCAAGTACGGATAGAGATTAAAGGTGAAGTTCACATCAATTCGTACCAAGAATGTTTCAGTATTGATCCACAGATAAACCATAGATGAATATTTCTGATCGTGTTTTTCATCTATTCCTCTCAGAACCCACTTTAATTGTCACAAGACCACAGAATTTGAAAGTTATCCGTGGAACTGATGTGCGCTTTGAATGTGGTGTAAAAGCTGACATCACTACTCCGGTCACAACCACTTGGATAAAAGACAAAAAGACGGTCACTCTTGGCTGGAGGTGAGCGTTTCTCAATTCTCTCTTAAATTGTGATGAAATCAGAGAACGTCACCAAGCTTTTTCCTGTCCTCAGAATCACCTTGGATGAATCAAATCTGGTCATCTCTAATGTAAACAGAGGGGATGAGGGTAATTATACCTGTGTCATCAAGAGTGAACTGGACCAAAAATCTGCCTCAGCACGTCTAATGGTGATGGGTATGGCATATTTAACAAAAATTACATTTCACCGATCATGCAGTATGTCACACTTTTTAATGGTTTGTGCTTCTTTCTGTAGACCGTCCTGATCCGCCCACTAACCTGGAGTTGTCAGATCCATATGAACGTAGTGTAAGACTAAGTTGGGTTCCTGGTGACAGCAACCACAACCCCATTACAGGTACCAGACATGTAATCAAATAATTACCAGTAACTATATAAATGACCGGAAGTTTAGCTGTGTTTCATAATTCATGGATAACTGATGCATTGTTCCCTGACAGAGTACCTGGTGCAGTATGATGAGGATGATTGGTTGCCTGGTAAGTGGAGAAACCTGTCAACATACCCAGGGAACCTCCACTCAGTCATTCTGCATCTTTCACCTTTCACCTATTACGAGTTCCGGGTCATTGCTGTAAATGCCATTGGACAGAGTCGGCCCAGTCGCCCATCCATGCGCTTCCAGACTAGTGGCGCACGTAAGTTTGATCCTTGTGAAACAGATGTGTGTTGTTAAAGACAACGCTGTGTTAGCTATTTCAACTCGTTTGTCTTCTGACCAGCCCCTGATGCCATTCCAAAGAGCGTAAAAGGTGTGGGCACATGGAGAAATAACATGGAGATCAGCTGGGAGGTAATAAGAACTGTACCCTACTGAACCTGATTCAAATTCATATTTGTCACAGAAGTTTTGTCTCTTGAATATTTGTGAAGTCCTTCACACCACAACAAAATCATCCTATGCATTCAATGTCATTCCAAACTCCCGTAGCCTCTGACCTACAGAGAGTGGAACGGGCCCCACCTCAAATACTTGGTATGGTGGAGAAGGAGAAATTCTAGAGAGGAGTGGAAGAATGCCACCACAAAATGGCTGAAATACTACATCTATGATGCAGATACCTTTACTCCTTATGAGATCAAGGTCCAGGCTGTCAACGACTTTGGGCTGGGACCAGAGTCTCCTATTGTCATTGGTTACTCTGGGGAAGACCGTAAGTACCAATATCCACTGTCAATTCACCAATACCTTGCAGTCCAAGCAATAAGTAAATAGTTAACAATTAACAATGGTTTTCTGTTGGGTTGGTTGTGTTATGTTTATTGAATGGTAAAGCGAGGGGAACCACTGCTAATTGAAAATGTCATGCAGTCTGAGATACACTGCTGACTTATTGTGTGTGATTGTGTGTCTGATCAGTGTTTTTAGGAAGTTGTTTTTAATTTGGTACAGCAGAGAGGGAGGTGGTAGATGAGACACACTAGGATGACAGTCCTGGTGGAAAGGATTTAACCACTCGGTGTGCTCTGAACACACCCCTTCCATGTTTATCTTGTATTTTGGCCCCTCAGGGATCTGTTGTCCTTCTCCTCACCTTAGGTAATAACATGAAAACAAATGAGCATGTCCCATTTTTCTTTCCCAGGTCCCACAGAAGCACCTCTGAACCTGAGGGTGTCAGACATAGAGAGCAGCCAGGTGACGTTGCACTGGGACCCAGTGACACGCAGCTCTATTATGGGAGAACTGAAAGAATTCAAGGTGAGCCTGTCATGAATGGGATTGTGGCTCACAAACAACGTACACAGAGGACACATTTGTCCTCTGTTTAGTCCAGTGTTGTTGCTTAACTGAGTTTGCTTAGGCAATAATGTGAAGTGTAATAATTAAATATCTGGGTCTGGGGTCACCCTAAGGTCAGCTTTAAGATGATATACTTTTCAAAGATAAGTTGTCTCCTGATATTTGAGCTGTATCACTACAATAATATCAATTCAAAACCCAATGATTTTGTGTACTGGAAGCAGGGTCAAAATTGTGGATGTGTCTCCTCTCCTCTCAGGTGCATTACTGGAGGGACAGTAGCCAGCTGAGGTGGCATTGGGTCAACAGGGGCGTGAAGTATAAAGCATTCCCAGACCATAGTGCAGAGCCGTCAGGCATCCTCACTGGGCTCTTCCCCTATAGTAACTACAAGATGTACATAGTGGTGACCAACAATCGATTTGAGGGGCCTCCCAGTAATACTATACAATTCTCAACACCTGAAGGAGGTAATAAAAACAACGTATCTGAAATTATGGGATATCCCTTACTCCCTTACTGAAAATCACCATCCAGGAAAAGAATAGAAATTAAATGATGATATAAAGTATGTTTCCAAAGCTCATGTTTGCTGTCTCCTGCTGTGTGTTTGTCTGTAGTACCATCTGCTCCCAGATCTTTCAGGATACAACAGCGACATCTGGACACTATTTATGTTGACTGGGACCAGCCGGCAGAACCCAACGGAATCATCACTGGATATTCCCTCAAGTACCAGACTGGTACACTGGCCCGTTATTAGATATACGATAATAATCTTTATTCATGTTTCCATAGACTGCACACTTTTTTTTTTTTTAGCTCAAATTATATGATGTATTGGGGAATGTGAAAATTACAACTAAAGTAAAAATCATCAGTCTATTTATATAGTGATTATTATGAGTTTGATTACTAGCAAAGGGAAAAAGGAAGGAGGAAGTCTGCTGCTGTTGTCATGCTGCTCAGCATTCTGCTTATGTAATTGGAGTAGACAAAATGGTAATACTAGGTAAGGTACATCCAGTTTTTTGGTGATCAAAGAAGGTTTGTGTTGGACTACGGTGCAGGTTCAACGGTTCTTGAGGGAGGACTGAGAGAATGTTTACCTTCTTGTCAAACAGTGGAGGAAGACGTCAGTTCCTTGATTAGGTGTGTGGGTGCTGTGAGAAAGTTTTTGGGAGACGTTTAATGTGTTACCAATACTTTCCACTTGCATTGGCAAGGGTTTCCAGCTGACACATAAGTGTGCATTCCCGCTGCACTTCATAGCACACTTAAATATGCCCTCACAGACTAAGATACTCATAGAACCCACTGGAGTATTTTCTCAAGAGGGTAATGAACACTTATGTAGGTACTTTCTAGGTAGGTAAGACTTCGAATTGCTCAGGTGTGTTCACTCTTACACCATTAAGAGTTCTCATTGCTCACTGAAATGTCCTCTCTCGCAACAGTGAATGCCACCAGAGGAGAGGAACTGCGAGTTGAGGAGTTCCCTCCAAATGTAACAACCTTCTCAATTCGAAGATATGACCGCTACACTCGATACAGATTCTCCTTGGCCGCACGAACTCGGATCGGGATAGGGGAGTGGTATACAGAAGAGTCACCCCACTACACCACTGAAAGTAATTTGATACATCAACACATTTTGTGGGCTAGTGAAAAACACTGATGATGGTGTGGTATGTGTTTTTGAATATGCTTGTTTGTCTGTGTCTTTGTCTGCATACAGTTTATGCTCAGGACCAGGTGGACATCACCACTCAGGGCTGGTTCATTGGAATAATGTGTGCTGTGGCTCTCATCGTGCTCATCCTCCTCATAGTCTGCTTTATCAAGAGGAGCCGAGGGGGGAAATACCCAGGTACAGCCACCAATTCTTTCACTCATATTCATTCCTAATATGTCCACATTTAACACACTATACTGTATTTCTAAACCACATTTTGGAGAGCTTAACCGATAAGGTAGCTTGTTTCATTTTCAGTACGGGAAAAAAAAGACATTTCACTGGAGCCGGTGGATGACAAAGATCAGGAGGGATCGTTCGACTATCGGTAAGTGTCATGGATCGCGATCAGAACAGGTTGGAGACCAGAAAATTGATTTAAAGCATTATTTGTTTCATGTATACTATATATTATCAAACCACTTTTTAAAAAATCCCTCTTATAAAAATATCTGGAATCTCGCCAGTATTTACGCAATGACATGATGATAACTGATTCTCATTATCATTTCCTATAACACTGATTGAAAAATATAACAACAAGAGGCATAGTTTTGCATCTGTTTGCTCTGTAGCTGTGCATTAGCATTCTTTTTTGCTGGATTTGATATTTATAGGCAACGCATTGAAATTTAGTGAATGCTGCACAGATATAAAGCAAATTAATCTTCATATTTCTGATAACTCTGATCATACTTAACATTATCTTCTGATTTTGTCTAAACCTATACTCCCTCAAACGCCACCCCTGTTGTTTTCGCATTGCACCACTCAAGGTCTCTTGAAAGGTATGAAAAGACTAAATATTGACACATTGACACTATTGATAATTCCACTGTACAATCCTGCATGGTTTCTTATTCATTAATGTTTTTATATACAGTATATAACTGATCTGTAATAGAATATTGAACAGACAGTTCAAACCAATTATTTCCATATTTCAGGATAGCACGTGTCTCCACTCTACCCTACCCTCGTCGGTATGTACTTCAACAATGTTACTATGTTGTGTCAATTAAAATTGATAAACACGTGTATAATTATCTTGGAGTTTTAAACCTCAATCTTTTCCACGTCATTTTTTTCTTTTTACATATTTGTAGGGAGGAGGAAAGAGGACTCCAAAGGGGCCAGCCGTCTATGGAGGCGATGATGAAACGCTCCGACAGTGATGACAGTCTAGTGGACTACGGTGAGGGTGGGGAGATCCAGTTCAATGAGGATGGCTCGTTCATTGGCCAATACACAGGAACCAGGAGGGATGTCAGGGAATTGGATTTTGGTGGAAGTCTGGAGCTCCACTCTCCAATGAATGCCATCTATTCCCTGGCTTAACAGTCCACCTGGAAATTATCAGACTTTCTGACTTAAACTCAAAATATTGCCATCTGACTTTTCTTGTACCCTCCTCCTCGAATTAAGAACCTGGAGGAACAGTGGTGCCTCTACGGAGAGCCCACAGTGCTACTGCCCTCTACTGTAAGCGTTTGCACTGTGCTCTGGACTGATGATGCATCACACAAACATTTTAAGAAGAATATGATGGAAAAGCTGGGCCAATACACCAGAAGATGAGGTACTTATTGATCCGATGGAAATTAAGCCTTAAATTGTGCTTTATTTTTTATTTTTTACTGCATTTTTACTGTAAATAAAGTACTGAATGTATATATGCCTACATGCACACGAGTATGTGTACAATTGTCCAAGCACGTGTGTACAGGTTCAATTATAATAATGGAGACACAGTGGCTGCACATCAGAAGATACAGAAATAAATCTGTATCTGTTGATAAACGTAGTAGCATGGATAGGCTTAACTACATTTTACTACATTTTTTCTTTCTCTTTTTCTGTCTGCTAATTTCAGTAATGACTTTCATATACTTTTGGTACATTGAACATTTGGAATCTGGACCATGAACCATACTTTCAGGGCCAGGGAACCTTCAGTTTAATAATAAAACTTTGCCCCCTATTTGTTTTGTACATTACACTGCTACATGTACAATGTGTGAATGTGTCCTTAGTAATAGGTGAAGGATAATAAAAAAACTTCTCTGCAGGGACTTAAGATTCATCTGCACTGTCAGTTTGATATTGTTGGTTTACATTTTGGGGACAAGAGGTCACACCAGCAGGGAATCAGCAAGCAGCCATAAATAAGCTGTAAAATCAGAAGTTGCTGAAATTTCTCAGAGAAGCTGCCTTTAATTGCCCACCCCCTACTAAGAATGGAGATAAATGGAAAATGTACGGTACAGGGTTTACTTGAGTTGACTCCTAACATGATGAGTGTATTACAACAACTATACCTTAATGTAAATAAAGTGGAAATAAATTTGTTGCATGTTCTAATTATTTCCTTTATATTCAGCACCCACACATTTGTAAATCCATTCTCTCAAATTCATAAACAGGTAGTGTTTCGGGTCATGAAGCATAGGGTACAGAGCCTACTGACCCTAGTTGACCCTAGCAGCGTGTGGCTACTCTCTCCCTTACGAAAAAATAGCAGAACCTGCTGAGATGGTCCTTCTCATAGCAAAAAGCAAAGGCCAAGTAATAATTCGTTTATATCTATATTTAATATATATTTAGTTGGACCCTGGCCAACTCAGTGCCGAGATAACACACAACTATGTCACCCATAGATGATACAGCTTATTGGAAAATATACAGTATCTTATCTTATAATCTATTCCAGTTTGTCAATCCACTGAAATGATAGTCACTGACACTGTTGAATCTACACCATACTAAGCTTTGATTATTGTAACTCTCTTCTAAAAGCAATAAACGATAAATTTGAAAGTATAAATTAACATACAACAAAGTTTTTTGTAAAACCACCTGAGTTGAGTCCCTAGGTCACAGGTCTTGTCATTGAAATCACTTTCAAGACTGAGACAAACAGACAATAAAGCAGAATCAAATATTACACTGATAGTTGTTGCAGTTTTTAAAGCTCAAATTGATTATATCTATCAAGGAATATGTGAATCTATCAATATAATTCCTATGAAAGATTTGATCTCTTGACCAGATTAAACAGATTCTTTCTCAATGATCATGACAAAGTCAGATAAATATCATGACAGTCAATATTATTATCAATATTAATAACGTGGGAAGAGTATAGGCCAATTATTTAAAGTAAGAGAGGTAGATAGAGTTAGTAATCAATACTTGCCTTTGGATTGGAATGGCATTGCTGGAGGTCAGAGATGAGAATGGTGTGAATTGGTGATTGACTCCAGGAGTGGATTCTTAGGTTTCATTCATCTGGGTCAGTGGAGGAATCTGAGTCAAATCATGACCAATGGTAGGATCATCTCCAGACCGCTCTTGTCAAAGTGGAGAGGTCTATCAGCACTGAAATTACTGATGTCAGGCATCTTTTATGGGCAAATCTGGCTTATGCCTTCAGAGGACATTTGACCAATAATATGTGAAAGGGCCTGTTACCTGAAAACATCTGACTGGGAAGTTGTCAAGTTATACTTTTCAGAATGTAATAGGAAAAAGGAGGACTTGTGTTTAAATCTTCATCCTGTTTCAGTGTGTATTCAGTCAGTTTAACCAATGGTTTAATACACTGCGCCAGTCAATTGAGATGTAATGATATGATTTTACCTGGCCGCCAAACAGAAACTAGTATTTTCTGTGGCCACGGAATAATCAACATGAATCTAATTGGGGATTTATTTTGACTGATCATTACATATACCGAGGATCATAGTATACATATTTGCTCAAATTATTTTTAGTGCTGGGACCAAATTAATGTGTCAGGTGGAGAAAATGTTATATCTTAAAAATATTACATAGGGAAGAAAGTAACCTAAGACAATGAATCCCTGTTAACAACGCAAAAAACCTAATGAACAACACCACAACCATGACCAACCATGTTAGAAGTGTTACATTAGTCATAACCATGTGAGTACCATGTACATTTTTCAAGGTAATCTTATCTTTGTGGACTGGCTACTTTACAAAGGGATATTTACATAACCATCTGCGCTCTGACACATTTTATGACAATAAAAGCTGATATCTTAACTGGTCCTCTTATGATAGTTCATTGCAATGTCACTGATTTAACACTATAATTATCTTGTCCTGGAGCATCATGCAACCTTTGTCCCCGTCTTATCACAGCTATGGGATATAAAGGACTGTGACATGGATCAGAGTCCAGCCTCTCACCAACGAACAGGTAATCAACATGTTAACACATGTAGCATCCTAAAAAACCAAGGAATTCTTCTTATTGTGGTAAACATAATGACTCAACTGACTGGAGTTTTACATAATCTGTAATGCAAACCTATGCATCAATGACACGCACCTATTTCTCTAACAGAAGGCCACTTTTGGGAAAGGGCCCAGCTAACACAACATGGGTCGACTGATTGTCTTAGCTGGTAAGCATCTGAAAGAAATTTATTCATGTTTTATACAATTTAAGGTAATCGTACTTGTTGTCTTTTTGTACATGTATGTATCTGTGTCTACAGACATATGCCATTAAATTTCCAAGGAAAACTTGTACTTTTCCCTCCATATTCATCCATTGGCTATTTACTTGGGAGATTAAGACTTACAATTCATCATAATATGCATTTATAAAATATGACCTTTCACAGGTAGTGCTTTTATTTAACTTCTTCTATCAATGCTTGTAAATCACACTGTCTCAATTGATAATCCTTTTATAGGCAGTGTTTTTGTACAATTATTGTGCTCTTTCTAACACAAAATGATTGATTTTTAGGTCTGGCACTTTTTATGGGAATTCAACTGGGTATGGATTCATTCTTCAACTTTTCATATGTTATTGACATTTGAAAATGTGCTTTTTTTCTGAAATGCATACAATTCAGAGATGAAGCTTTATTCTAATTAATTCTTTATTTTCCAAAAGTGTCTTCTACCAAACTGGTGTGTTACTTCACCAACTGGTCCCAGTACAGACCAGGCACTGGCAAATATATGCCTGCCAATGTAGACCCCAACCTCTGCACACATCTGATCTATGCCTTCTCAATAATCAACACCGCGAATGAGCTGACCACCTATGAGTGGAATGATGATGTTCTCTACAAGTCCTTCAATGGACTCAAGAGTAGGTGAGTCGTACAGGGTACAGTCATGTAAGCAGTTGGGATGAAGTTTGATGTTTTAACATAATTAGTGGTATCTTTTAGTTTTATGTAAAAAGAGTTTGACAAATCTTCTTTCTTTACAGAAACCCCCAACTAAAGACTCTTTTGGCTGTTGGTGGGTGGAACTTTGGAACGACACAGTGAGTCAACACGACCTTATCAGGACTGGATTATTGTATTGCATTCAATGTTTAAGGGCATTATCAACATTGTAGCTATTGGTTGTTTCCTACAGATTTACCATCATGGTTTCATCCCCTGCCAACCGCCAGAGATTCATCCAGTCCTCTATCAGAATCTTGAGAACGCATGGCTTTGATGGGCTGGATTTGGACTGGGAGTATCCTGGAGCACGAGGAAGCCCTCCAGAGGATAAGATGAGGTTCACAGTGCTCTGCAAGGTAAATTTGAAAAACTCCACCTGAAACAGAAATATCAACAGAGTCATACACCATGATTTGTTATCACACCAATACACCGTCCTCATTTGATCAATAACAATGATGTTTATTCTCACATCAAAAACCTGACTATCTTCAACTATATTCCTCTGGGATGTAGGAATTGCTTGCTGCCTTTGAAAAGGAAGCTGCTGACACCAAAAAAACACGGCTGCTGCTCACAGCTGCCGTGGCAGCTGGGAAGGGAAACATTGACAATGGTTATCAAATTGCCGAAGTTTCAAAGTGAGTTTGTGTGACAAGAAGTCCATTATGCTAAAATCACAAAGATGCTTTTTCATTTGTCATAAATCTGTGTCACTCTCTGTCTGTGTAACAGGTACCTAGACTTAATAAATGTCATGAGCTATGACCTTCATGGAGCATGGGACCCAGTCACTGGTCATAACAGCCCTCTGTACCGCAGCTCTTCCGACATGGGTGAAAACATCTACAACAATGTGGTGAGTGAAAGACCCAACGCCATCTTTTTATAGTCATCTTGTTATAGTCATCTTGTTATAGCACCTGTAACTGCACAACAAGTTGACATTTTAAACATACAGTCACTTTTCCTATGCACAGGACTTTGCAATGACATACTGGAGAGACCAGGGAGCACCTGTTGAAAAACTCATGGTTGGTTTTGCCACGTATGGACGCACATTTCGCACATCTTCAGCAGCTAACGGAGTTGGTGCACCAGCCAGTGGAGCTGCATCTGCTGGGCGATATACCCGCGAAGCTGGGTTTTGGTCATATTATGAGGTTAGTGAGGGCTCAACAAAAGAAGATTCAACAATATCCTCACAAATCTTTTTGACAATATCATATCATATCATATCATATCATATCATATCATATCATATCATATCATATCATATCATATCTTTAATATCATATCATATCACATCATATCTTTAATTTTACAGATTTGCACCTTTCTTCAAGAAAGCAATCTTCACTGGATAGACGAGCAAATGGTGCCTTATGCCACTAAAGGCAATGAGTGGGTTGGATTTGATAACAAGCAGAGCTTTTGCATCAATGTAATTTTTGACATAATAACCTAAAAATAATTGTTTTCCAAAATCAAACCAAAATCTTTATTTATTTTTTTTAGATATAAAAGTTTTCCA
>OMOW01062579.1:0-12511 GCA_900312555.1 Lamprogrammus exutus
CATTGTAAAACAATATATCAAGATGTAATGATGATTTTCAGCAAATTCAACAAAACAGTGTCACCTAGGACGCCACCAGCTGGACAAAAGCAAATTCTATGAAAAACTGTAGCTTCAATGCAGAGTAATGCTGTTACAGTAGAACAAGATTTTGTGATGAGGTTTTTTTGTGGTTGTAATATAAGAAACCTCTGAGGATCCAAGGTCGGCACAAAAAAAAAAAGTGTGAGTGCTCTGATCTGTTTTTGCTCAATATCATCATCTGGAGGTTAGTTACTCGCGTCATCAAGCCAGGCTGGAAATAAAAGAAGATACTGGACAAAACGATGAAATGCATTTTGATACATTTTGCAATTAAGATCATAAGTCTTGATGATCTGAAAAGCATCTTCAATGCACTTTTGACATATTATAGCTGTCAGAAACTACTACAGCTGCTGATCTGTGTGGTAGTAAATCTTCCATTCTTGTCAATATGCCAATTTTGTGATCATCCATGATTACTTGCTCAGCTCTGTGGGAAAGATGGTCGTGTGGTCGCACACATTGGGACCTCAGGTTCAGACAGGGTCCAGTTTCATGTTCAAATCCATTTCCTTCAGAGGGTTCGTGTTCAAGATGTTGCCTTAATTAAGTGTCTGCCGGTCAGACTGCTTAAGAGCAAACCTTTTAATAAACGGTATGTTTCAAAGTTCTCAGTGCTACAAGTCTGAAAGGTTCCACTGATCCACAGTGCATAGCTGCAACAGCTGCTTTGTATTTCAGCGCATGAATAGCTCAAATATTTCACACTGCCTGCAAACCAAATAAATACTATAAATCAAGATCACAGTATTTAAAGTGTCATCTCAAAATACTCTGGGACAAATAAAAACATTAAACACACTTGAGTCCACAAATGATCTCAGGTCAAGTGACAGCTGAGAATAAATGTCAAAGAATCCTTCAGATAATATCTAGAAAGTCTAAAGAATAAAGGATATTCAAAGGGGGAAACATGATAACTGCAAATTCAGAAGCTGATGTGGATTTTACTAAGAATTGAACAGCACAATTCTATACGTTGTGGCCTTTTTAAGGACACAGAGCCACTTGGTGAAGGAATCCTATTTTCTCCTCTAACAACGTGCTGCTGAATTCAACACCTTGTCTCCGACCTCACACCCTTTCACATACGGATCCTTCATCCCTTCCCAAATCACCTGGCAAATAAGCGGGTCAGGTGTGAGAAAAATGGAAGCCAGAATCGTGTACCAGCGGGGAACAACTGTGTAACAAGTAACATCACAACACTAACGTACATTTTCAGCCGTGGGCGTTGTTGCGCCCTGCTGCTGCAGAGGAGAAATTATACAGGAAGACTGCAACAACCCCCTTTTTTTCAATCGATACGCAATCAATGAACGCTTGTCAGGCTGTGGGTATTGCACAGATCAAATTACAGCAGCCAGACAGAAGACAGATTTGTTGGGTATACAGTATGAGGTCATAGAAGAAGCATGATGAGACGCTGAGAGGAAGGGATTATCTGAGACATTAACACTCCCAAATGATGTGAATAAAAGCAATACTTAATAATAAAATTCTGTCATATTTTTTATGTTCAGTGGAATTTAAAATTTAAAATATGCAATCATAAAACAAGTAAACGTCTCGCATTGTTTTGTCTCACAGAGGACTTTTGTTCCCTGAAACTGAGCCTCAGGCTGTAGACAAATCCTGCATCCTTTGCGGAGATTACAAGAAACCTAAACAGAAAATAGCCTTGACCCTTAACCTCACATCCATACCCTACAGCGTTTGATTAGTAGAAGAGTGTTGAGGACAGTATGTAGCCTTGGGCAGAGTGTCACTGCCTGCGAGACTGAGCTCTGGGAACCAAAGACCCAACCTCATCATAAAACGCGAGCTCTCTCAAGCAGCCGGATCTTTAAAGTGCTGATATGGCGCAGTGATCCATCTTTGAGGAAATGATGATCTGGTGATGACAGTGGATTAATTTAATGCAACAACTGGCAGGGCAACACCTGAAACAACATCTTAATAAGGAGATCATACTCATACAGATCCATTTCTGTGCCTGAACCTACAAAAGTTTATAAGTGGCTTTAATGGTACTTCATTTGTTTTTGTTTTTACGTGACTGCAAAAGGTAGTGGACATATTACTTTTTGTATATTTTAAGGAGCATACATATATGAATAAACATTTTCCTACCCTAATGTGGTGCATCTGGAGCATCAAGCATGTACACCTTTTGTAATCACATTTCCATATCTTGCTTATTTTCTACGAATGTGTCAAAGTAGGATATCTACCAAAACTTAAAAAGACAACTTAAGAATTCATGGCGTGGCCAAACAGGATACTGATGCCAGTTTTCATGTTTGCAATATGTAGTAAAATATTTGGGTTGCAATATCTAACAGATCTGCCAACAACAATCACCATAATTCATCCTTGCCAGACGTTGCTAAATTTCAGTTTTGCTGTTTTTATGGAATCAATTCCAAGTACAAGTCTACCAAAAATGCCACGTAATAAATATCATACTTGTTGTTGGAGCTTATTCAAGCATGTGTGAAGGAGGAGAAATGTTGGTTCCCTACTAAAATGTCAAGGGGAGTGAACATCATGACTCCACGCCCCTGGTGTCACAACTCAGTCTGACACACAGCCAAAGTCTCATGTCCCGGTTAATCGGAGGGGGAAGACTTAATACACCCCCTGTCCACCTAGGATATGTTTGTTTTTTCCCCATCATGGAGTTCACCCATTAGATGCTAGAGAAGGACCAGTACACTCTGAGGGGAGCTGGGGCAGGGGGCATGACATACATGATCAGAGGGGCCTGGGGGAGGGATTCTGTTTAGGGTGTCGTGCCTTTCAGTCTACATTCATTAAAGTGATATCAAACTCCAAGTCCAGTTGTTCCATCTCATCTGCGCACATAAACAGACACAGAGACTTTACTGTCACCAACTAAAAATACATTGTTTCCTTCCCTATCCTCCTTTACAGCTACAGATGATGAACATATATGATCATCGCATAATCAAATTTGTCAAGACCAAGCAGGTCAAAACGACAAAGTACTACATACTAACATGGTGTGTGTGTATGTGCCCTCTTTCTGAGCCACACTGGCAAAGAAAAAGAGAACAGTTAACACAAAGACATCAACACCCGGAGGAATTCGCAGAATGTGACACAATGAGAAATGTTTTCTGAGGCCGTCTTCCTGCCTTTTTGTGTAGCACTGACAAAGCTCCACTAGAGGCTGTTACAGAGCCGCCAGGAAGGATTGTTTATGGCCAAAGAACATCAAATCCATTCTGTGCTCTTAATGATAACTGTGAATTTTCAGCGGGTGGAAACAGGAGCAGATTGTTTGGGATATTTAAGTGATGATGATGATCACCAGACAGCACAATGCAGACCACCAACTCGGCTTGCAAAATCTTCTAAATTTGGTAATCTGTCCCTGTATCAAAATACACAAAGAGATGGGCAATCGTGTATCTCATATTGTACATGCACCAGATCTGAATAGTGCAGTAGTTGTGAAATCGCAAAAAATGTTGATTTTCATTGAAAACCCTTCAAAGCATTGGTAATAAAACATTTTAACATTTATATGCCATTTGGGTAAACTGGTCTTATAGTAGATATTTCTTCATATATGATCAAAGTCTGAAATGTCAACTAAGCATCCTTGTTTTGACCTTCACCCCTACACATTGTTGATTTTATAAAATAAACTTTACTTGGAGTGAAAGATGTGAAATTTCCCAAAAGTGGAGCTATGAGGTTTTCAGTTGTTTCCCTTTTTATCTGACTCACTTACTGAACACTTACAAACTCAGTCTCTTCCTTCTGAGAAACAACATGAAAAGATGAGCCGAAAATCAATGGAAAGATCATTAACCCCCTCGAATCTCTGATACACAGGCGTGGCGAAATGAGCTCAGCTGGAAGTGAGAGAGGCAGTGCAAGTTGGGAGCTCAAACCAAGGGAGGACCCCTGCAGGAAAACAGAGTGTGTGTGTGTGTGTGTGCCAACTAGCCAGCTCACTACTGAACATTCCTGGCATTAATCTGGCTTAACATGCCAGGGCCAGAATGTTAGCACCATTGTTCTGCACACCGGGACCAAGCGATGCCAGGATGTCTCTGCACGCTGACACACGGGCAACAAAGAGTCAACAAACTACACAAACAGGGATGTGTGCTCTAACAAGGGTGGAGCTTGTGTTGTACAAATGTTTCATTGACTGAAGGAGATATCCTCAGTTTGAGTTACACTTAAAGCAATGCTTGTATATAGAGAATGAACGGCCATCAGGTAGAATAACTCCGTGATTGATGATACATACGTAATAATTTAGGTGATCAGTCATTTACAACAGAAACTTCAGCTCTATCAAATAAAATGACAATGTGTTTTTGACTGTATTCTGGAGACTGAAATCTCTGAGTCACACTCATTTCGGTGCCGGTGACATCATCCTCACAGGCAGATTAGAAAGACATCCTTCACGGTGACACCGTTATCAGTCAAAATCCCACCAGACGCACTGTGGACTCTATGACACACGGATCCCCAAACACTGTGGGAAAGTAAACACTGACATCACGCTGATGAATCGCCACAAGTTAATTATTAAAAGCTTAATTGATTAGTTTAACGTTTTTCACTTTAAGGACAAGGAATTTCTTGAAAACTGGTAGAGCAACGGATCAATAATGTGAAAGGTAACCAGTGCCAAAAATCCAGTGCTCCTATGTTTCTTAAAGCATTTTCCAGCAACACGACCCCTTCCAACCTACTTTACTTCGATCAAAACAGAGTATCCCTCCAGTTACGAGTATTTACTTAAGATAAGTGATGAGGCTGCTGTGTCAGAGGTGAAAAACGTTTGTATCCTCTGGCCAATCAGAAGTGAGTATTCTCTATAGTATAATTTAAATTTTTTGATCAAATTTTTGATATAATTTCAGATTATTTACAGGGTTAGCTTCTATTTTTAAAATTATTTTTCATAGAATCACACAGCTCATCAAGGATTATTATATATTTATTCTTCAAGTCAAATAATTTCACAATTTGTGTGAAACTGAAAAATCTATAATGAGTCTGCAGCTAAAAGATTTGTAATCTTGTGGCTCAAAAGTCTTTTTTTTCATTTCTAAAAAAAATCAGAATCTATACTCCACCATCTCTGGAAGCGTCAGTGTGATGTATATACTGTCACATACCTCTAATTCAGTTCTCGTTTCATTTTAGTTCACCAACTGAAATGAACAAAAATGCAAAAAAAAAAAAGTCTTTATCTTTGGTTCTTGCACAGAGAAAAGTTTTGGATCTGGCAGGTTTTTCACAGGACAGTGCCGACATCATACATCACGTCCAATCAGTCCACCCATCGCGTCACAGAGCACACACTACATTCAGCCGCACATGTGAACAAACAGGAGTCCCAACAGGTCACATGACAAACACACGTGAAGTAGCAGAGGGGTGAGAAGATTCTGTCGCTCCGTGTGAGACGAGCGCCCTCTCTGTGGGATAGAGCATACGTGTGAACATATGTGGAGATAATTTATGAGTGTGTTCTCTGCCAGCGGAGGTCATCACTCTGTGAGGCCCTGAAACAAGCTTATGTGATGTAAACTGCATCGATCTGAGGAGTGAATTTGGTCGTGTTTTCCTTGCAAACCTCCTATTCTAATTGTGTTGTGACCACAGCTGCATGGTTGTGTGTCATTCATTGTTCACTATACTTTAAACATGAGCTGTATTGAATGCAGTGTTCCCATAGCAACGCATATTGTGCACAACCTCGATTTAAATAACTACACAACTCCAAAAATTGCGTCTCAACACCAGTTTTGGTATTTTTCACGTTTTAACATAACTCAAACAGGAATCCACTTCTCTGTGGTTGAGGAAAATTCGACAAATCTTGTAATGATCGGAGAAAAAAAAACATTGTGGCAAAGCTGAAAACAAGGCTCTTTTTGTGTCATCGTCTTAAGGTTTTTATATGACGGAGATGAGACACCCTGGGGGATTCAACTCCAAAATAAGGCTCTTTTTATTCTACACGCAGACCAAAATAATATTCCATGACTGAAACTTTCCTCTTGAAATGACCACCCACACACTCCCAGTCTTCCCAAAAATCCGAGCAGAGCTGCTGAAAAAGTGGACAGATTAACAAAACAACACGACATATCCTCAGTCATTTTTCAAAACTAAAACCAACGGCTGTCGTCTGATTTATACTCTGATTGGTTTTTAATTACCCTGCACTGTGCGGTCAGTCAGCAAGCTGCCTCTGGCTCTAAATGTTGATGCTAATCAGATTATGCCGGCAGACGATTGACAGATCACAGCAAGCCCACCCACAAGAGACGTGAGACAGCTTTAATTTAGATAAGACAAGCTCTGATCAATCATTTAACACACACACACAACATATACATATACATATACTGTATGTGCTTGAGGTCACACAGTAGACATGACAACGATTTTGTCAGCATAGTAGAAACCAAAAGCTGTCAGTTATCCAGATGATCTATATTTCACATTCAGACAAGCATGGATTTCAGCTGATAATGTTGTATATTCATAAAGTTTACACAAGAATCACTGTAGGGTTTACTGCCAAAACCATCCATACTGATAATACAGAGCGATTGTGCCATTTCCTCATATTCATTGCTCAATATTTGATTAAATATTACTATTTATAGACCCGTCACTGCCTGATTTCCTTAAAGCAAAAGCAGCGGCCCCATGTATCCAATTTCTTGCCATCTCATTTTGAACTGAAGTGTTTGCCATAACAAATCATTGAATGTACCACCGAGCCTTATTTTCACAACAGTGCGCTGGAAACTTGTCACACTTTTAAAGGGGAAATATTGTGCTTTTGTTATTTTCCCTAATTATGATATACAGTATATAGCCAGGAGTTTGTGTTGAACACTGTCAAAGTTGCAAAATTTGCCGCAGAGCTATGCTTCAATTATTAGCATCCATTATGTGATAAGAAAATAAATAGACTTAATCTAGAGATCTGTTTTCATTTCTACCATAAACAGCTGGGTGAACAACAGGTGTAGTAGAGTCAGTGACATGATGCGATATACCTTTCTCTATATATACACTGTATATATCAGATATATATATATATATATGCATAACCTCTAGTATGGTGAGTTGGCATAATTTGTTGCATATGTGTGTGGGGTTGTTTTTGGAGGAGGGGGGGGCTCCACTCAACTCCACACATGCATAACTCAGAGATGCTATTTTTTGCATTTGAGGTCAAGTTGCATGAAACTAATCCCCAAGTTAAGTTACTGGAAGTGAAGAGTGGAGGAGGATTCTCTGTGGATGCTCCAGCTCAGAGATGATTCACCAGATAAACTTATCACTACCCTTTTATAAGTGAACCCTGTTGCCATTTACACACAAACACACCCACACACCCACCCACTTCATTCTAAATGCTGAGACAGTGTCTGTTATAGCTGCATGTTTTCCAGTGTGTTCTGCTTATTTTAAGTGTTTAAGAAGAGGGAGTGGGGGCTGAACATGTAACAAATCCACTTTGCCGCTCATGAGCTTCCACTTTACTGAACAAACACAGAAGCTATGAGATCAGCTCAGACCAAAGATCATTGTCTTGGTATCATGAAACGTGAGACAGTTCAACTGAAACCTGGAATGACAGAAAAACTGAAAACAAAAATATTTTAAAACAACATTTTACCTTATGTTCATATCCTGGACTTTTTTTCCTTACGTTTTCATTTCTATATCATACATTTTATAATTTTGTGTATGTTTTTAGCTTAATTTTACTTTAGCTTTTAATAGTTTGGCACTAATTTTAGTAGTTTTGTTAAGTGGGATAGTAAGAGCTGCAGATATTTATTTTGTATAAATTTCTGTTTATGTTTATGTCAAACCCTCTAGAACTATTTTATTTCATTTTATTTCAATTCATTTCATTTTATCTATTTTAAAAGAAAACCCAATGGTTCGAATTCACTTTTAGTTTCTCTACAGCTCACTTTTGAAATGATTTCAGTTTAGAGACTGGGCATATCTTAGTCATCTGCCAGTAAAAGCAGGATGCACTGAAACTGTTGTGTATTTAAGGACGAGATCAGTAAAATAAATTCCTCCTGATGTGACCTGAAACTCCACTCAGAGAAATCTGATCCTGAGCTTGTGGTCCTGAGCAGCACATTTGTACTGTAATTGTGCTTCATCCTACCCACCCACCTTAGTAATGCTTAGTAAAGATTTTCTGGCAATACCTTGTCTACATTCAAGATACAAAGTTGCTTGCGACATGTTACGGTACAAATCTGAACCAATCAGCATGAACTTAAGATATCGTTGGTACAGTGAGAAGCACTAATGGTAAAAAGTACACAGATGGTAACTGGGAAACTAGTGCGAGTGCCCTAGTGGCAAGTTCTACACTCTAAAAGGTGCAATTCAAGGCTGCCATCTGACAAAATGTTAATGATTTTGTGGACTGGATCTCAAAGTATATCTAAAAGATATTGAGTGATGGATTTAAATTTACAACCTTTAAACCTTTGATGTCCAACTAATGAGGTCTGCTGGCATGTGTAAAATGGAAGCATATGGCAGTCAGAAGTTGAGAGTTGAAATGAAGGTCAGTGTCTCTGCAGCCTCTGCACACTTAAAGCTCAGCAGACAGATTTTTATAGATGTACATCACGACTCAACCACAGAGTAAGATGAGGAACAGACTTAACTCATAAATTAAAAGAAATAAAATACTCTGCTATGACACTCTGATGGCTATTAACATTAAATCGATCAAGAATATCAGAGGTGAATTTTTTAACTATACTGTATATCAACAAAGTTTGAAATATTATATTTTCCCTAATTTTTCACTCACAGACATGAATGATGATCGCTGTGTGTGAAGTGTTAAAAGAGGAGAGAGGGAGAGAAAGAGAGACAGAGAGAGAGAGAGAGATGCACATATGAATCACAGATTATCGAGCCAAAATATCTGGACAAGCTACAGCCAATGAGAGTGCAAGAAACTGCTCAAGCGCTCCGTGCTCTTTTATTTTACATCCTTGACATCTGTTTTTGGAAGAATGAAATCCTGTGTATGGTCTAGTGTCAACTCCTGTGTCAGCAATCGTGTGCGCTTTCGTGACTAAACGTAGTTTGAAAACCAAACAGACAAGTTGTGGGTTTCTCCATATGAAAGATCTTGTAATCAGTTGTGTTGTTTGCAAACCAATTGGAAGACAGGAAGTTGTGTATTGTGAACGATGCATCCATCTGACCACTTTGAAACTCAAATGATCTAAGTGCGGTTTGTGCTCTCGTGGTGGCCCAGTTAGAGGAAAGATGATAACTTCTACTGAGTCCACATGAGTTCAAATCCTACTAATAATACAGGATGTTGTCACCTTTATCTTCCTTTAAATCGTCCCTTTGCTTTCATCGAATGGCATTTTAGAAATGATCCTTTTGCCATATTTCTCATTGTAATTTACTGCAACCTTCAATCTCTAAAGCAACATCTCACTAATATATACAGTATGAAGATGCTTTTTTTTAGTTTGCCTTTCAACAAGAATAACTTGGGGGCTGAAACTCCAGACATACAGTATATTTACTGCAAGTATTTAAAGCATGGCTGCATGTTTTACACTAATAGATCTGTGCACAACCACAACCGCAGCTTATCGTTCTTATAGGGAAATCAGAATTTCAGCTGTTGCGATAACTTACGGAAATGGATCTCGCGATGACAGCCGGTACAGGAATAACAACATGTTTAACGTGACACTAAGCCACAATTGTATGATGTCTCATTCACAGTATAAACAGGATGAGATGCCAATTAGGAAAAACTGTACCCAGCCTCCTGGTGCTCAGAATCCATCAATGCAAGAAAGCAAGCCAATAAAAATAAACATCATCTGTTGTATTCCCACTGATATTGATAATTACCACTGCTTTCAGCTCTCTCGCATACAGATTTCCATTACTTTGGGATGCACAGTTGTCTAAACAAGTGATAGCATCAACTCAAAAACCAACGATGAGAAAGAGACGCAGGAAGTGAGATCTTGGCAGAGAGACTGGAGGTTATGACAGCGGGCATGAAACAGCAGACTGGTGCCAGAGGGACACAGCAGGAGCGCTGCCCACAGTCACTCAACCACATGGGAAGAAAGTTGCCAGGCCAGCGTGACTGGATGGACTCTTTTCCCAACATACCAAGACCGAGACCAGGCCCTCTTAGTCCTCATAGATACTCTTGTCAAGATATTGTCAAATCATGTGATTTTCCATGACACATCTCTCTACAGCCAAAACAGTCTTGATGCAGTTTTCACATGCTGAGTATTGCTCCCCGAGCCCGACGTTTAAGGAAGTCTCAACTTTTCCACACTGGCGAGAGGCAGCTGCAGCACACCTGAACCTGCAATAACTTCATTTTGTTTGATATTGACATGAAATAAAATCGCTTTGTGAGCTCACAGGGACAAATCCATAAGGTGTTACTGTAGTTTTCAGCCCACAGACTGTATAGTTGCCTGTAGTTGCTTCTCCCCGACCTCTACTGTTAAACTGTATGCAGCTGTTGATAGAGCAATTGTGCTGCATGCTTGCGACTGATAAGTTTAGTTGAGAATTTAGCAAGATAAAAACCCAGATATTTTTCTCAGGAGTCATTGAGGACCAAAATAGAGTTAAACGGACAAATAATTTTAGACTTATTCATCACGTGGACAGAAATGCACTCCACAGGGCTCATAATGTTAATGTGAATCTCCTAGTTTAAGGAGGCAGCTGTTTGGTGGCCAACACATGACGAACAGTACTTAGGGGTGTGTGTCTGTCATATTATTGTGGAGCGATTTTATGCTCCGTGGTAGTCAAAAATTGGATTTAAACTGGACACAAATTTTTATTTTAATGTTAAAATCAACATGATATCAAAAATGATTGAGATCAGAGTGTAGATTTGCACTTCTTGAAACAAATTAAGACATTAAACTGTCTGATTTATCTCTATATGTCTTGTGCATACACACAGAAGGTCAACTTGCACCAGTTTTGACTGGCTGCTTCTTGTTGAGATTTTGCATCGGTCAAATTCAAACTCATGATTCTGTATGGATGCAAATGAATCACAGCAGCGTCATGAGGTCGTTCAGGTTTCCTGTGCCCAAGCATAAACAGATCCTCCTCAACTCACATGCCAGCGTCTATCCCAGTCATAATGGGGCGAAAGTCCCTCTGATGTGCCACTGTTGGTTTGCATCACTTATCACTTGCTCCACTCATGTTGCCCTGCTTGAACCAATGCCATTCAACCACGAGGGCCAAATGTCACACCTCTCTGTGCCAGCAAAGTGACCTACCAGGTCAAAAGCTAAGGAGGAGACAGAGCAGACAAAGCAGGACTCTACTGTGTTTTATTAATACAAAGGTAGTCCACTACTCAAACTCTATGAAGGATGTGGCACAGCACTGAATGATGCGTTCTCAAACACATTTAAACTCCACCAAATCATCAGAGAGATCATCTGGGTCTCTCTATCTCCTTCTGATTTCATTGACCCAAACTTAAAAATTTAAAAACTTTACTTAAGTGAAATTAACAATGCTATAATAGATTTGAAGTAATAGTCATACATTGAAATTCAACAAAGTTAAAAAGTATCCAAAGTGAAAGTCATCATGCGTCGACATGCGTCTGTGCAAAGGGATCAAGAGTGAAAATCCTTAAACTGCAGGACACAAAGAATCTTGCAGCTCCAATTTTAGAGCTTGAAGTTACGAAATGGAAATATTCAAATTAAATAACAAAATGTTTCAAAGTTGTATTATTCATTTTATTTATTTATTCATTATCAGAGTATTCAGAATTTCTCTCTGAAATGTTGCAGTGTAAAGAAAAATCATTTTGTACTTGAGCACTGACATAAATGTACTTAGTTACTTCTGGATTCACGTACCACCACACCTGACTATCATCTCTCTCCAATCAGAACTGTGCCAAGGCGTCACACACATTTCAGTCATTTGTCCAAATATTTCATTCCTGTTTTCCCATCACTTTTAAATAAAATACATCTGTGCACATCAATACAGATCTAATTACAGCTGTTAAGTCAGGCAGGTTCACAATACAGAGAAGCATGCACTCACTCTCTCACTCATTCACACACTCATACACACCCACCTCCCTTCCAACCACGCTCTCAGACACACAGGTTTGAATTAAAACGAGACACTAAAAGGTGGCGTGTGGTTACCTTTATATTTCTCCCTGACGTTCTCGTACGCCTGCACGTACTCCTGCTCCTCTGGCAGCCGCTGCCCCGGGTCGAGCACGGGCACGGACATGGCCTGGCCGATACTGTGTCAGGGTCAGGGCACCCTCCTCCTCACTCTTTCACCACTCCTGCATCTT
>OMOW01062610.1:2589-13790 GCA_900312555.1 Lamprogrammus exutus
TTGCAACAGACGCCGACCACCCGGACGCAGAGCCACGGCTCCATGGAAGGGGCTTGGGAGGTCTCAGTGGCCTGGGGGGGTTGGGAGGGGGACCGATCGGGGGTTCCGTCCCGGCAGGCTTAGGGGGGCCGATGGGAGGTCTGCTGGGGGCTGGAGAACACTGGGGTCCAGGACGTCCTCCTCGCCTGCACAGCCAGAGGAGATACCGCTCCAGAGGCAGCAGTAGGCCAGACCGCTCGCCTGCTGTGGAAGGGTGAGTAACCTCAGCACCACCCACTCATCCATCAGTCCTCCTTACCGTCCACACAGCTCTCTTTGTCTGCCGCGCATACTCCCACTTGTAATCACGACGGCACTATTTTTGCTCTTACAACTCTAAATGTCCTTATTTTTGGTGACATTGACTGCTGCATATTCCCTCTCTTCTCCCTTCTCTCTCAGGATTGTACAACAATTTCTTGCTGGCCTATTTGCTAACTCTGGAGTCCCTGGCTCACCCCCCCTCTCATGGTGAGATGGCATGACTATGTCACAGCGGTTGAATCAAGAAAAATCAGAAAATTTAAGACTTGATTTTTTATCTGTAACTCATTCTGTCGTGTGTCCTCCAGGACAGGGATGCTGCACTCTAACCCAGGGGATTATGCATGGGGGCAAGGAGGGTTAGATGCAGTCATAACACAGGTAAAACAAAAACTTAATTTAACTTAATACCAACTTTGTCCTCATCACATTTCATTTCTTTTCCATTTACAAGTGAGCGTGTGTGTGTGTGTATGTAGTTATTAGGTCAGTTGGAGAACACAGGACCTCCTCCAGCAGAGAAAGAGAAGATCACTTCTCTCCCAACTGTCACCATCTCTCAGGAACAAGCAGGTCAGATCTGCTTTTCTTGATTTTCCTCATCTTTGCTGCCCTGTTTTATCTTTGCTGCCCTGTTTTTATCTTCCAGCTATTCCAACTGACAGGCACTTAGCCTTGCTGCACGACTTTTCCAGGGCCGTCGAGAGCTACTGTAAATTGTTGGGGCAAATAAATATCTGTGCCTCTCCATTTGCTTTTTCAGGCCTCAGTCCAGCGGCTTTTGCTTCAGCATCTTAAGTCATTAGTGAGACCAAGCTTAAAACATCTGTAGGGATCAAAATGTTGATGATAATGATCCCATGATTGTCTAACTTACAGGTCAGGTGATTGATTATTATCACTAGAGATCATCAGGGTACTGATATCAGGTTAAAACACATTTTTCTCTTCTCCCCCATAGACTGCAGTATGGAATGTCCAGTGTGCAAAGAAGACTTCACAGTGGGAGAGCCTGTCAGACAGCTACCCTGTAACCACTTATTTCATTCAGACTGTATAGTGCCATGGTTGGAAATGGTGAGTCACAACGAGGAAGCCAGCACTTTGCAGATCATGTCAAAGGATAGACAATTCTCCAAATAGTAGTAAGACAGAAAGAAGCTTGAATGCATGCTTTGGTTCTTCTGGTATTCATCGAAACATGCAGGCCACGAATTGTGATCACTTCTGCTAAATGAACATCCACACAACAAAGTGCCATAATGAGTCATAAGCTAACGCACTGCATGAACAACCTGAGTATCACGGAAAACAGGGCTACAAACAAGGAGCCCGCTTGTAAGAAAAGAAGCCCTAAGCTAATGATTCCTCCGTGTTCTCTTACCACACAGCATGACACATGTCCAGTGTGTAGGAAGAGTTTGAATGGAGAAGACAGCAGCAGCCAGCCCCCATCGTCAGAGTCCCCCTCCCTGTCCATGGACCCTCGCACACAGGAGAGATGGTCGTTCTGAGACCCCACCCCGTCTCATTCCTTTGTTCTTCTCACCTACATACAAGACATAATGCTTCCCTCTCTCCTCTGTTCATCTCTGTTGCAGTCATAATCATCTCAGTCTGATTATTATTTTCCTGTTTTGATGACTTGAATCATGTATACAAATACCCATGCAGATGTCTTAACAGTAATTTGAGGTCTCTGCTAGATCTTTTGCCTAATCACAACAAACCAGCGGAGATTGATCATGCATAAGCCTTCTCTACTCTTCCCTACTTCCACTTCTCACCCAGTTTCATTTTCCTTCTGTCTGGAATTGCACTGCTGCAATACATTATTATGGGGATAAGCCAGACTGCATATAATTCCATATACCATGTCCGCTTAACTTACCTGATTTGCTTCACCTGCTACTGAGCCCTGTAAGGCATTTGGTCCACATCGGACAGAAGAACTGTTGCTTTCACTCCCATGGGACGGCAACAACAACACGAACACATCCAATACAGTAGCCCTGCAATAATTACGGAGTTTGAGAAGGTTGTGAGGTTCCATTTTTGAGATTTTGTGTCGGGAGAGATGCTGATTGAACTCTATGGTAGTTTGTGGTGGTATTGTACTGGATTGCACTGTACAAGTGTTCGTGTTATTGTGTCCACCCCGTGTACTTTAATAAAAGAATGCAACAGAGTAATATATAGGAAGTATGTGGAATGGCTGCGGTGTAAGGGCCATAAATAGGAAATGTGATGGTAAATGAAATCAAAGGATTCCTTACACATTTTGGGATCTTTTTGTTATCTGCAGTAAAAGTATGAACGCGCCCAGTAAGGGAATGAAAAAGGGCCAAAGCCTCTCTATGAAACTTGGTCCATTACCTAATGCTTTCTATTTCATCGTAGGCCTCCTGGTGTATATATTATCGACAGAATGCATCCCTCTGTAATTTTACCACTCCGTTTGTCTTACGTTTCTCATTTTTAAATCACCCTTTTTGATGTAAATAATTTTAGTCCAACACCTTACAATTTGCAAAAGAAAACAAAAATCGAGAATGGAGACTCAAATGTGAAATACCTGGTTACCAAACTATGTATATTATATATATGGGAAAAATGTCTATGATGTATTAATAAATTGAAAAAACTCAATGGCTATTAAGTTTAATTTTTTACACATACTTCAAATGTTTGAAGCATGACTTGGCAAATAATACTTAAGACTTCCATGGATAAAACAATGTTTTATTTGAAATTACAAAAAATTAAATAGCAACAGCACAATGCATTTACACATTATTTACATTATTTATATGATTTCTTTGTGAAATGAGGACACTTGAAGCTTCTCAGTTAGATTTGTAGGCCACTTGCTCTTCGGCACAGATCACTCTGGTGACCTGATACTTTATATACTTCATTCATTTCAGCTCCCGTTCTTAATGAGAATCGGTGCAGAGCAGTATTTAAGAGTTATGAACAGAAATCACACGGGTTGAGGTAAGATGTTTGCTGAGGTTAATCTCATTGCTACCACTGAAATCACTGAAGTTGGCTCATAATGTGGCTTTGTGATAAAGTAGCAGCAAATAAGCAGCAGTTAGTAAATGATGTGCAGAGTGACTTGCTGCTGAAAAGGGTCACAATTAACAATTGATTTGGTAGTGAGCAGGGTCAATCAGTGAAGGCCTACTTTGACCCTTTCTGTGTGTTAAGGCTTAAATATATGTGAGTTTGTTGATTGATGATCACTGTGTGTTCCAAGCCAGTGTGAGCAAGGAATGGGCTGGAGCAGTACAGGGGATGTAGCCCACAACAGGATCCCATACTTCAAACTGGATCACTGATGATGACCTGTTGAGTACAATGAGCACGGCTGAGCCATCTGGTCTGATGAAGGCGGAGAACTCCAGGGCCGTTTTCTGATTGGCAGACACACCCACTCTCCGAGACCCCTCCCACAGGAACTTACTGTGAAAGTTGATTTATGTGAACTGATTAGAATTCAGTGATGTCTTGGGTTAAACATTATCAGTCTGTGTGTGCAAAGACCATGTAGACTAGATCCAGAGATCCAGCAGGAACAGTACTCTTACCTGAAGTGGGCCATGCTGTAGAAGGTCGGCTGCTTGTAGAAAACATCATGTTGTGCATTCACTATAACAGGACTGTCCACAAAGTTCTTAACCCAGTTTGGTCCACCGATCTGGTCCAATGCCATGTTCCAGTCAGTCCAGCCCACCACGTAATGATTTAAGTCCTGCAGGGGAGAAAACACAAACGGCCACAGATGAGTGAGGCGGCCTGGTATCTTGCCTATGCGGATTCTAAGTCCTGAGTAAAATGTCCACGTTTAAATGAATCCACTGAACTGATGCTTGGTGTTAAATTCAAATATCAAAAGAAAAATACATCTGTGTAAACAAATAACTCCTGATCCTTCAGATCTCCAGAGAGTGAATGCAACCATGCAAAATCAATGGAATGAAGGGAGTCCAATTTCCTTGGAGAGAGTGAAACATCGTACTAGCTCCAGCTTGCTTTCGTGGCCTGCGGGCAGTTTCTGAAGCTTGTGTGGCACAGCGTGACTTCTCAACCTGCACTGCCGCATGGAGCAACATGCCAGCTCGCACATCTGTTACACTGGGGTCTGCCTGAACAATCGCAGCTTTCATAACTACGCAGTCATACCTGTATAATGTCGTGTGCATAATGTTCAGCTCTTTCCCAGCTGCCCAGCTTCACTCCTCTGTCTAATGAGCTCCAACCAGCACAAGCCTCTGTGCCAAACAAGTAATACTCTGGGTAGAGGTGGTGGGTGGTGCCCAGGCTTATCTCAGCAGGCACAAAGCTGTCCATGTACCAGTGAACTGCCACACCATGGATGTACCTTCCTGCATGCACATCATTTAGAACCTAGGAGACAAGCAAAGATTTATAGAAAGTGAGGAATTTCAGCAACAATGTTTAAAAAATATTGACTTTTAAGGCTCTCTCCCCAACAACACTTATTTTAGTGTTGTTATACTGTATATTTCCCTTAACTGTATGGACTTTATGTTGAAGGTTCAGATTTCTTGTCAGCAACCCAAAAGTTAGCCTCAGGGAGCACAAAGTTGAGTGTGACCTTTCTCTCTGTCTCTTCCCTCCATCCTCTGACTCACCACTTTAGCCCAGTGAGGCAGCAGCAGACGGTTGTCATCCAATATGAGGACATGAGTATGCGGGTATGAAGACGCATGCAGGGCTGGGCCCAGGTCCAGAGCCACCCAGTCCCTCTGTTCCTCAGGAGTGAAGCCCATAGCCTGGAAACTGCATTGAAACAAACACACCTCTCCTGCATCATTAAGGGGCAACGTAGATGCTTAATATTTCCCATTAAATCCTTTTATCTAATTATGAAAGCATGTGATGAGGCACCTGTAGTTTGTCATCAGCCCTGCAGAGGGCTCATTCCCTGTAGTCAATGCCCAGAAGGACAAGTTATATTTAGCATATTCCTCAAGGAACCTGAAAAAAAGAAACAAAAGCAACCGCTAGAGTAAATTCTTCTCATATGCAGATTGATCAAGGTGTTACACCAATTGAGTGTAGAGCCACATGAGTCACCTGACATAGTATTGAGCCCAGGTTTTATGCTCCTTGCCTCCAGGCTGGCCCTTGAGGGAGCCCTTTCCTATCAGGGCACCATTGTTTTTCAGCCACGCAGGGGCGCTCCAGGCACTGGCCAACAGAGACAGGGGATGAGGAGACAGGGCCTGGGCGCGCTGCAAGAGAGGGATCTAGAAGAGACAAAGATGAAGAGATTTATCAAGGAGTGGTGGAAAGACTGATGCAGTGTGTGTGTGCAGGAGCGAGACGGACACCTTCATGTTTATGTCCTCAGGGGCCAGTGTGAAGTTATCCAGGCTGTAGTCTCCAGGTGTGTCAGCGTAGGTGTACAGACGAGTGGAGAAGTCACAGCTCGCCATGGGCACACGAACCACACTGTAGCCAATACCTGCAGGCCAGACACACACCACTGGACCATGAGGAAGACTCCAATGGTTTCCTTTCCTAAGACATTATGCATGGAAATAAACTACTACCACATGCTTCCATTAACATGCACACACCATCTTTAGAAAAGTATTGTCTCAACAGCTGGTCCTGGCTGCCAGGAGACAGGGACAGAATGTTAATAGCTGCCGCGTCTGTCATCGCTCCACCAAAGCCCCTGATCTTCTGGTACTTCTGGTAAGGAACGATGGTCAACCTGAGGCCTGAATGAGATGAGAGAGCAGGAAGAGGCTTGACAGAATGAAATAACAACAATATATGAAGACGCAATTCGGTCTCTGCAGTCTGCACGACTAACCTGCCCCGCTGGGGTTCACTTGGACATGACCCCGACTCTCCTGTAGTCTGCTGCCAGCCATGCTGCTCAGGTAGGATGAGTACTGGCCCACTGGGGGCAAAGTGACTGACCCCACACTGTCACAGTAGGTTGAATTACACTCACACACCACCGAGTCATGGCCAAAGTTCCGGGCAATACACTTATTATTGGTTCCTGGAAAGGAGAATGAGTCACAGTGGGTTTGTATTCTACTTAAAAAAATGCTGAAACAGAGGAGTTGTAAACAAAGCTGAAGCTAAGTTTGTTGTGTTGTTTACCTGTGGGGAGGGTCGCTGCTGCTGCGAGACAAACAAGGACCAGAAAGACAGATGATGGCGAAGACAACGCCATTTTATCTGTTAACAAAGTAGATCCAATTACCAACAACTGTTATTGAACACAAAGCACTACCAGGTGAAACCTGCAACAAGGGCGCAACTGCCCCCATTCATTTAGCTGACACACACACTTCTTTGTTAAACACTGCGTCAGCTTATCCACGGCACCTCAGATCAATCTATCTCACCTGGGAGGATCCGGACGTAAACTCACATATTCACAATCACAAATCGATCTTTATTTTTGACCAAGTTCGCGTACCGACAGATACCCGGCCGCTTGTTTTGGAGATCTTGCGTGACTTCGACAATCATGTGATTCTGTGACGTCACATGGACGCTGCAGTAACCCGTGTCCACAGCCAGGTGGCGCCGTGTCATAAATACTGTCTGTTCTAAACATTGTTATGACCATGAGAATGTTGTTGGGAGACGGAGTGAATGTTTTCACGCAGCAGATTTGAACTGTTACACAACCGTCGATTCACTCCGCATTACGATCAACAAATCTGAATTAAATAAGCACAAAAGTTCGTACTTTTATTATTCAACTTTTTATTATGAAAGAAACATACAGGCATCATAATTTACAGATGGATACATTTTATAGACGTATGTTTTGTGTGTTTTTCTATTCTGTTGCAACACTGGTTTGTGTGTGTGTGTGTGTGTTAAGTCTTTATGTGCATTCACAAGAAGGCACAAAGTCTCTCCACCATCGATGGATTTCTGTTGCTCAAAAAGATGAGCTCCTTCTTCCCATCCTCCGTTTGACCTAATGAAGACAAAAACTCCACAGTTACACAACAAAAGCACAATTTAATGTCATTTTATACAGCAAATCATCAACTTTATGTCTACGTACTGTGTGGATGCTGTAGCCAGTGACGGTCCACGTAGTAGAGGTAACAGCTCTCAAACTCTTTCTCACTGTAGTTTGGCACCGACACCGGGACAAACGGGTCCATGCTGTCAAACCCTTTCTAAAAAGCAAACACACAAGACAGGAAGTCGGTGTAGATTACATCCGGTGGAAGCCACGCATGTCAACGCAACATCTGCATCTTCATACAAGATTCAGATGCACAGAGAGGAGAAATGACAAACGGGCTGGCTGCAGTCCAGCCCGAGTCTGTCCTCCGTGACAACAATATAAATGATTCATATCCGAGTTATGACGTCAACATTTTTAATTTGATAAGACAAGGATGTTGCGCACCAGACTTTGGTCTAATTCTTGTCTCCAGCATTAATGAAAGAGGCAGCTCGTGATGATGGATTTATGCGCCCATCTGGAAATTGATCTTGTGACATGCAGACATCAGATAAATAACACAGCGATAAATAATCCAACCCACGGAGACAATGGCACCTCGTAACACAACACGGTGAACAGATGCAATATTTATCACTCAATAAACTTCACAAGGGTAGACGGGGCAGGTGCAGTGTTTACAGGTCCAAGGACGCCGCGTTGTTCAGAAGAGCAAAGTGTGTATGCTCCCGTGTTTGCTATCAGCTAGCCTGGCTGGCATTCAGGAGGATTTAACTCTCGTCTCCAGCTTTCATGAAAGAGGTGGGCGGTGATGATGGAGTTATTGGTCCTAAACCTTAAGTTCTTTCTTCATCCGTAATTCCCCCCAGATCAATGTCATATGTCAACTGTAATCTGGCAACATTAATGGACGTAATGGCTATTTTTGTTACTCAATGAAATGTGTGCAATAAAACATAAAGTAGAGACAGTCTCCATAAAGCAATGATAACACATAACCATTATGTCTAATAAAAGTTAAACATGTCTGCCCACGAGACCCTGACGGCAGAGCGATGCTGCTTCCAGCTTGCAGGCTCGCGGTCGGGTCTGCGATTTCCTGACTAATGACCAAAGTTAGAAAAGAGAAGCAAAGTCTAATCTGCAGTCGGCAGGAGCCCAGGATAATCCTGCACAATAAAATGAACTCTGACCTCTCCCAGCAGCTCTTGAGGCAAGTAGGCAGATTTCGGGGTGTAGAGTGAACCCGTCTGAGAGAGAGTGGTGATGATGGCACCACCATGCTGAGACAGGAAAGAGGACGTTAAGAGGGGGAGGGGAGGGGGGAATCTGGAATTTAACATTCTTTAGCAGTTGTGATAATCTTAAAAGGCTTTGGTGTGTTGGTTTGAATCCTCACCCAGTCGTTCCTCAACAGCTTCCTCAGGTTATACACCAAAGAGAGCTCTTCTGGATCCACCTGGTAACGGCGAGCAAAAGAGACGCATAAGACCTTTCATCTGTGACATGTGTAGGGCCTGGATCAAGAGCGGTATGACAAGATCATGACGTGTCCTCTCACATGACTTTTATCCTCCTTCTTGATGGTGGATTTTCCCCAGAGGGCGTTGACTCCATCCACAGCCACCGCCAGGCGGAAGTCCGCCTCTGGCTGCCCACTCTGCAGCCTCAGCTCCTTCATCACCGCCCCCACCACATCGGTGCTGCTCTTCACGCGGGATATGCCCTACAGCGCGGACACGGCGAAGAGAGCAGCATCAGAAAGCCGGTGACGATGTAACGTGTTAAGAAATGAAAAAGTACATAACTAAGTGCAAGTGGGATAGGATCAGTTAGGGGGTTAACGGTAATTCCCAACGCAATTTTGTGCCTTTCAAGCAGTTTTATGCAGATGCCTAAACAGCTGGTCTGAAACGGATAAATTGGAGAGCAAATACCACAACTGTCAACTGCCTGACCTACTTTTCCTATAATTTGCTGCCAGCAGACCTGCCCATTCTTATGATCTAAGCACATTAGGGCAGACTACAACAAGCTAACACCAGCAGGGACCAAACGTCATTCCTTTGCCAAGACAGTCAGATATGATGTAGCAGCAGAAAAACGTCCCATCCTCACTTTTCCTGACTTTGCAGTAAACGATATGGCGAGGCAGAGCGGGAAAAGTAAGAAACTCATAAACGGCACATAAATCTCCTGTTCCTTTCTTCCGTTGTCAATGTGTGGTGGAAAAAACATTGTGCTGAGCCTTCGAGGCGCTCTATTCATCCTCTATTGATCACCACTAAGCACAGGCGAGGTGTAAGATGAAACTTTAATGATCCCCTGTGGGGGAAATTGGGTGAGTGCAGCGGCAAAGAACGGCTAATAGATAGAAATAAGCGGTGACAACATGCTTTGGGATTGGTGGGACAAACCGCATCTGCAAACCAAACGCAAATAAATACTCAGGGCCACAAAAATCAAAAGGCGAGTGGAGGCATCCAGACTCAAACGCACTGCGAGTGTTTGTGTCTTTTAAGGCAGGCAGAGGTCTCACCTGATCCACCAGCTCTCCTAGTGACCGTCCCTCCTCTGTGAACTCTCTCTTTGTCCACACATAACGCTGCCTCGTCTTTATCTGGGGAAGGGGGGGGGCACAGTGCAGTTAAAGTTCCATTAGTAACCATGTTTCTGTGGACCACCGCAGAGTGCTACAGTGCTTGAGCATTTGCTAGATTTCCAGTGCTTTTCTCCAATAATAAATTATAAAGCGTTAAAGTGTTCAGACTGTCATCAAATTCAGATTTACGAGATCTTCGAGTAAAATGTGGAAAATCCTGTTACCTTCGGGAGGAAGTGCTCGTTGGTAATTTTGAAGTTGCGTAACCACTCGGTGGCTTGTAATGGCTGGTCGAAGCGCGAGGCGTTATGAGCAGAGGGAAGCAGCTCTTTGCAGTTCTTCACCCAGAGGTGAGCTGTGTGAGGGCAACACAGAAGATGGAGTACTGAATACTTCTGCAGCAGCACGAGCCCACCTTTTGGTTTTGCGTTAGTGTGTGTGTGTGTGTGTTTTCCTCACCATCAGGTATATGCAGCACCAGCCATCCTTGTGTGTAGCAGAAGTGAACTGCGTGACAGAGAGACATTGTCTTTCCGCTGCCCTTCAAACCATCTGAACAGCTTGTTAAGGTCGACAACGCAGCTTATTCATGAGCATCAAAGAATTACGTGTTCCTCTGAGCGCGCGTGCAGCCGTGTGTGTGTGTGTGTGTGTGTGTGTGTATGTGTGTGCATTTGTGTTTAGAAGGATACAGAATAAATATCGCACTGCGGGTTTGCTGAAGTCTGTTTTCTTCAGGTAAGAGATGACCTCCAGAGTGGGCTGCCTCACCATCACACACGCCTCATTAAACGTCTTCGCCTAAAGTCAAACAAAGAGCCACACTTACACGTTTGGTATTTTAGTTTACAAAATTAAGAAAACTACCTGACTTTATCATAACAGACCATATACACGTGTACACACACACCTGTTGCTGGTAGCGCCAGGGGAGGCCGTGAGGGAAGAGCGTGCGTGTGTGTGCGGGAGGCAGAGTGTAATACTGGCCGACATGTTTCTGTGACTGATGTGCCTGAGGAGAGGAGGACAGAAGAACACAAACCTGCTGACAAATGAGTTGCAAACACAAATCTACTGCAACTATAGAAACAGGATTCATACACATTTTGATCAACGGATTTCCATGACTTTAAACCAAACTTCCATTGCGGTGTTTTAAAATGTTTCTACTCGTTGACAAATGAAATGTGGTGCTGAGACTATGTTTGAATAATGGTGCTTCTTCTTCATGCACTGTAAACGATAAGAAAGTTTGTATCAATGCGCGGCCTACAGATGACCCAAGACTATATTAATATGACATAATAT
>OMOW01062633.1:2549-14413 GCA_900312555.1 Lamprogrammus exutus
AAAAAAGAAAGCAAGCTGTGTGTGTGTGTGTGTGTGTGTGTGTGTGTGTGTTAACAAAATATTAATTTCCTTAAAGAAAGGCCAAATTTCTTTGTGGTATTATGTGTTCTAATTATGCCAGAAAAAAGTGACTGTATAGAATACCAATGGGCACCTCACAGAGTTTAAGGTTTCCTTTGTTTCTTCAGGAAGTACGAGGTGATTATATTTCAGCCTTTTGTGCTGCTGTCATTCTTCTGAGACAGCTTGTGCCTGTGGTAGCGCATTCTCCAAACATTCTCTGCTTTGTCAGGCCAGGAGATTGAAATAATTGACGTCTTTCTTTCGCTCTCATGATAATATATTCAGACTGACTGCAATGTTATGCTATTGTGTAAAAACACCCCCTCATCTCTGTTACCCCTCATTGCTTTCTCCTTCTGCAAAGGCAAATGACACCAAGCAAAGTCTGCAGTGTTTTTTTCTGCTCAATTCATTTTCAGTGTGGACAGAGCTCACAGTGAGGTTTATGTCTCAGTGACCCAAAACAATCAAACCCAGGCATGGAATTGCAGACAGAATTGGTGCTGCACTGAGCATCATCATCATAACCTTGAAAGACCTTCACGGGGACGGAGGCCAGCCAAGAGGCCCTGTGAGTCAATGCTGTGCAGATAGCGCCCCCTGTTGACTGTGTAGGGAAAAGTCCAAAGAAAGACATAAAAGTAGATGGGGAAAGGTGGACAAAACAATCACTCTGATAATTTTCTCAATTTGTAAAGGGTGCAATCATTTTTCTGGAGCTGCTGAAGCCTCCTGGCAGATGTGCGGTGGTCCCTGGACTTCATTTTAAGAATAACTGATCTCAGTTGAATTTTAAGAGCACTAGTTTAACAGGCTTGTGGTCAATGCTGATCATCATGAAGGGTCATTGCTCTTTTAACATACTATTTCATTATGTGTCTCAGATCCTTGGCATACACTAAAATGTAATTATTGACATGTAGTATATAATACATATATAATATATACATTTAGGCTATGTATTTATGTAACCTGTGCATAGAAAAAGCATTCTCTTTGCACACATATTTAACCCCGTTGTAACCAAAGCTCTTAGATGTTTTTTTTAACCTGCCAATCCCCTAAAACCATGATAATTAGTATTGCATAAGGGTTGCTCTAATTCTGCCCATCTTTGATTTATTATGACAGTATTATGGAAATCCCATATTCTTAATCTTAATAAGTAGTAGTTGTGTACACACACTCACATATTCTTGTTGTATATGCTTATTGTTTTTTTCCACCATCTGCTTCTACAAATAATCAGCTTGAAATACCGCTCAAACCTCAACACGTTTGGCTTCTTCAGAGGGTGCATGCAGCTATCTACTGCAATTAAACTTTTATAATGGAAACTCGGAAATGTTCAAAATAGGTTTATGTAGTACATTGGACCCATGAGATGGGATCCAAAGATGTTAATGGTTTACAATATCTAAGTAGAAGTAAGGACACAGAAACTTTCTTCCAAAAATGTTGCGATTTCTAGACACGATTACGTTATGGACATATTTACACTGAACGCCATGAAATGAGTTTAATATTATTATGCCGCTCTTTTATTTTGGAAATCTACACCCCCCCACTTTTTAGTTCCGGGTTCCTTGTCTTGCGTGTTGATAGCCTTAGCTGGAGAGCATTTTATACTTGCAGTTCTAAGATTATTAATCATGTCTCTGGAAGTTGAATCCGCAGAGTAAGTTTCCCCTCTGGTGAATTTGAGAAAGTTTCGATTATAGAACAGTAAATATTTGTATTACTTCATATGTGATCACACTTTTGCTGTTGAGGCCTGTCGTATCCTGCTGTAAGCTAGCGTTAGCGCGCTAAGCTAATTTGGTTAACTTAACCTCTTTTGGACTTTTTTCAGAATGGCAAAGAGAACTTATGGTTGAAAGTTTCTCTATTTAAAACATCTACATTGCATTTGATATGTCGCTTCAGTAGCTCTACTACTTGGAGCTTGAAAGGTTGTGTAGCTGGATAAGTTAACGTTTGTTGCGCTGCTAGTCGCCTCATAGTAACTGCTTATATTGCTAAACAGGCGATTCAAAAGTGTGCCAAGAGCTTACAGTAAAATGATTTGGATTATTGTTCTATACAATTTGTCTTTTCTTGCTACCCGGTCAAGTTCGTCAACATGCATGTCCCGTGTTTCGGATATTAATTTGAAATGTACATGTGTAGGGGGATAAAAAGAAAGTGTATTAATGGTATTATAATCTATATAGTAACGTTAAACGTATACATCTGTTGCAGAAGGTGCAGCACACCCAAATCTAACCATGGCTATTTATCTGTGTCTTATTTCTGTTTTCCACAGTGTGATCCGTCTGATAATGCAGTACCTGAAAGAAAACAATCTGCACCGGACACTAGCAACCCTGCAGGAAGAGACCACAGTGTCTCTGAACACAGTGGACAGTATAGAGAGCTTTGTTGCAGATATAAACAGTGGTCACTGGGATACAGTCCTGCAAGCTATCCAGTCACTTAAGCTGCCCGATAAAACCCTGATAGACCTTTATGAACAGGTGAGTTGTAGTTTACAGCTCCTCTTAGTTCATGTTCATTTTTGCATATGACTGCATGCTTGTTTTTATGCGTATGGTTTTGCTGTAGTTTCTGAAATGATATACTATGCCTGATTTTTATCCTCTTAACCTGTGTTTTCGTGTGTTTTGTTGAGCAGGTTGTGCTGGAGCTGATTGAGCTGAGAGAGCTTGGTGCAGCCCGTTCACTCCTCAGGCAGACTGACCCCATGATTATGCTGAAACAGACCCAGACGGAGAGATACATCCACCTGGAGAACCTGCTGGCTCGCTCCTACTTCGACCCTAGAGAGGTGAGTTTAAACCAGCACGAAACCAAAGACTGCAAGCTTCATATCTGACTGATTTCAGTGCACTCAAATTTAATTTGTAGAAGTATCTTACTTGAAGCAAGAAGTACTTATACGCAATATATCTACCAGCTTTTACAACCCATATTGGTTACCCTCTACAGGATGTGCATGTTGTATAGAGAGAATGTCTGAATGATCTACACGCTGTGTTGTGTAACATTTGATGTTTTATTTACTTTCACTGTTCAGGCTTACCCAGATGGCAGCAGTAAGGAGAAGCGGCGAGCAGCCATCGCCCAGGCCCTGGCAGGGGAAGTCAGTGTGGTGCCACCCTCTCGTCTCATGGCCCTACTGGGACAGGTGAGAGACCTGGAGATGCACAAAGACAATTTTAACTGCCTATTAAGCCTTCTTCAGATGGTAGTAGTAGGGCAAGACAGGCTGTGGTGTTTGGTAATTATTATCTCTAGACTGAGGGAGTTTTATCCTTTCAAATCAGGTCACAGACACGTGCACCTAGCATCCGGTTCTGAACAATACATGTTTGTTTAGACGATAAATGGTACACATTCATGCAAAGTGATTGTGATTCTGATTTATCTACTCCCTCCTTTGTCGTTCTCCAGTCTTTGAAGTGGCAGCAGCATCAGGGCCTCTTGCCTCCTGGTATGACCATCGACTTGTTCAGGGGTAAAGCCGCCGTCAAGGACGTGGAGGAGGAGCGTTTCCCCACCCAACTCAGCAGACACATCAAGGTACCCACACTGTCCCAACACTGATGGTCATTGTCCTCCCCATAACATTTGATCTGTCATAATATGGCTTTGTTTCTACCCTCTAAAGTTTGGACAGAAATCCCATGTGGAATGTTCCCGTTTCTCCCCTGACGGTCAGTACCTGGTCACCGGCTCCGTAGATGGCTTCATTGAGGTCTGGAACTTCACCACCGGAAAAATTAGAAAGGTAACCTAACAAGGCAGGCACATGAAGCAGATTTACTGTTTTAGTTTCCCACTGAGTTACAGAGTTTCAGGGTCTACCAACTACATTTGCAAATAATATTTCTCTGTGAGGTCTGTTGACTTTGGAAATAAAAATGCAATGAGTATGGACTGGTATTATTATATGGTGGATGTGCCAAAAAGATAAAACAGCATCAGTGCCAATGAACATCATAATTTCTGCTTCCAAAATATAAAAACAAAAAGTTACACAATGGGTTATGTTTTTTGTCATGAATCATGTGATAGCAATACGTATCTGCTACTACTAAATTGTCTTTGAAGTTAGGCATCACACACTTACACAATGAAATACAATTGCAGTTGCCATTTCCGTGTCAATCATTGCATATACTGTATGTATGGTGATATTTCAAAAAGAGAAATGTTTGTATGCATTGCATCGAACAGGATCTGAAGTACCAGGCACAGGATAACTTCATGATGATGGATGATGCAGTGCTGTGTATGTGCTTCAGTCGGGACACAGAGATGTTGGCGACTGGAGCCCAGGATGGCAAGATCAAGGTGGCCCTCTGTTGTAACACCTTAATCCTCTATTATGTAGTACTACAATCCTTTATTAGTTGCTGTTAAACTGTGTTTGTGTGTAGGTGTGGAAGATCCAGAGTGGCCAGTGTCTGAGGAGGTTTGAACGTGCCCACAGTAAAGGAGTAACGTGTGTCAGTTTCTGTAAGGACAGCAGCCAGCTCCTCAGCGCCTCCTTCGATCAGACTATCAGGTAAACTTAGATGTGACTGAACACCTTCACCCTGTACTTGTTTCTGTCAAGTAGTGCTTGAGATTTACAGTAAACCTGGTATGTTTTTTTAGAATCCATGGACTGAAGTCAGGTAAAACTCTGAAGGAGTTCCGCGGTCACTCTTCCTTTGTCAACGAGGCCACCTTCACTCCAGATGGTCACCACATCATCAGCGCCTCCTCTGATGGTACTGTCAAGGTGAGGGAGGCAGCTGCCACAGGCATCAGTTCACCTATGGACCTGTGGTTTTGTTTCATCTTTCTCTTGCACAACTGATTGTTATGATGTTATTTTCTTTATTTCCTGTATAGTTTTCTTGTAATTGGTTTGCCTACTTAACATAAAGTGCCACAACACTTAAACACATTGCACAGTTACAGCCAAATTTAGATGATATGAAAGCGCTACGTGATAACAAGCATTTGATGGTATTTGGCCTATAGATGGTGCTACAGCAACTTTATAAATTGTCAATATTGTCCAATGTCCATAACTCAGTGGTCATGAGTCTGACTCACTGTAAAGTTTTAATATTCCTTGACAGGACGTAGGTATTCTTCAATAATCATGGTCAGCTAATCAGCATTATTGGCTGTTCTGGATATTTTGATGCAGGTTCAGACCCAGAAATTGTGAAAGCTTTCTGGTTAAATCATTTTTTTCAGCTGTCAAAAAAACATCATTGAACTTGTATGTCTATACATTCATCCATATGAATATTTCCTGATATTGACCTGTGATTCTGCATCAGGTCTGGAACATGAAGACCACTGAGTGTTCGAGCACCTTCAAGCCTCTGGGTACATCAGCTGGCACTGACATCACTGTCAACAACGTCATCCTGCTGCCCAAGAACCCAGAGCATTTTGTAGTGTGTAACCGCTCCAACACTGTGGTCATCATGAACATGCAGGGACAGGTCAGTAATCAATAATCCACCAAGATGATGCCATCCACTAATGCTCTGCTCTTCCAGAATAATGATCAGGAATACTACAGGCTGCTCAATGAACTGTGGACAGCAGACATTTTGTTTGTAACTAACAGTTAATACTGTACATGTACTGATTTGATTTGATGGTGTCAGTTTTATTTGGTTAGAAGTACGGCTGGCCTTGAGTGCCATTTTAAGAATTCAAGTATTTGCTGTTTTGTATGTACGAGTATCCAATAATACATTTGGCATAGTTGCTGCAGTTTTCAATATGTTCAGCCTATTCTGTATAATATTGGAATTTTTACACCCCAGAGGTTACCAACCCAGCAGGCCAATTGGCTCTGCTTGTGTTTCATTGTCCTAGTAAAGACAAACAGCGGTATGCAAGCAAACCCATCAGTGTCATGGGGAATGTAGCCAATCAAGTGCCATTTCCAACATCTCAGCGTTGTTGTTCGGAGGCAGACAGACAGAGAAAAGTGGAGGATTTCCCCTCAACTTGTGTGTCTGTTGTGTGAAATAAGAAAGATGATATACAATCTTTAGAGTGATGGAAAAGTGTTTTCTAATCACTGAAATGCGTCAGATTGTTTTCCATAATCACAGTAGTCAGGAGAAGCAAGTGAATTTTGAGTTTTCTTTTTGCTATTGTGGACTTGGCTCCTCCCACCATGTGCTGTGCTGTACTGATTGTACACCACGTGGATGCATTAACTGAGAGGCAAAATTTCACAATATTTATTATTTCTACATACTTATAGGTCCATTGTAGGTCAAGCTACTTTGTCCATAAAACCACCCCCCCCCCCAAAAAACGCAAATAATACTGTGAACAGTAATTTTGTAATCAAGTAAGGCAAGGTAGCTTTATTTATATAGCATATTTCAAACACAAAAGCAATTCAAAGTGCTTTACATAGGCAATAAAATACAGAAAATGATATGAAAATACAGTTACAGTGCAGTTTTAAGTTGAAAAACAAGCTAAAATAGAATAAGACAGGTATAAAATATAAGAATAAAAGTTACAGTGCAATTCAAGAAATCATTAAATTATTTAATGAAAAGCAACGGCAAACAGAAAAGTCTTCAGCCTTGATTTAAAAGAGCTGAGAGTTGCAGCAGAACTGCAGTTTTCTGGGAGTTTGTTCCAGATATGGGGTGCATAGAAACTGAATGCTGCCTCTCCATGTTTAGTTTTGACTCTGGGGACAGATAGCGTATCTGTCCCAGACGATCTGAGAGGTCTGGACGGTTCATAGCAAAGCATAAGATCAGAAATTTATTTTGGCTCTAAACCATTCAGTGCTTTACAAACATAAAGTTGTACTTTGAAATCAATTCTTTGACTGACAGGAAGCCAGTGTAAAGATCTGAGAACTGGAGTAATATGATCGACTTTCTTGGTCTTAGTGAGTACTTGAGGAGCAGCGTAATGAATTAACTGCAGCTCTCTGATCGACTTTTTAAGGAGACCTGTAAAGACACTGTTACAGTACTGGAGCCCACTGATGATAAATGCAGGGCTTGACACTTACTTTTTTCCCAAGGAGCACATATGCTGCTAAGTTGAAAAATTGAGGAGCGCATGAAGAACTTTAGGGGCGCAATGAAAATGTAACAAATAATGTGTTTTTACTTAGTTAAAGGGATATGAGGAGACATTTACAAGCAAAATTATTTAATTTATTTGAATACAAAGAGTACACTAGGTTTTTAATTATTTCTGCTTCAAACTATTTATTTAATAATTATGTAATTATTAATACTTTAAACTGCTGAATGTTGAAAAAGAAAAAGAAAAGAGGCTTTCCACAAGATACGGAGCAGCCAGCCAGTGGCTGCCCCCCTCGAAGAAAATTTCTGGCTGTAAAAGCCCAAATTTGGTGGCCTCTAGCTCATTCTAATGCCACTATTCCATCATATACACTGATCCTAATTATTGTATAATTTGATCAGTTTGCCTACCCGATTGTAAACATGTTGTGAATTATTGTAAAGGAGAATTAGGCTTCTTGTGCGTTTTAGCCCACACAATCTGCAAATAGCTACAGTATTAATATTTAAAACCACGCCTATTCCTGACTGATCAGAACTTTTGTAAGTAAGACAATTTTCTCCTTTAAGAAGCCTGTCAGAGTGTCAATTTCCCCTACACTCTAGCTTCCGTTTGGGTGGCATCTTTCCTCTCCCTTCTCTATTGATAAACTCCGCACCGATGGGTAGTAAGCAGCTATGATTTAAGAATGAACATTCACTTTGTTACACACAAATCAGGAGAAAATTACTCAATGACAGGATAACCAAAAATGTAAACCATGGATAAAATGTATGATGTGGAAAAACATATATACTTGATCATACAGTCTATTGCTGTAGGAAGTTCCGCTACATCATATTTTATTGTTAAAACATGATTTTGGTCATCTAACATTAGTTTACATAATTGGTCAATGGCAAAAAATGCAAAAGCGTTCAAGAACATGTTAAACTGTAAAATTACAGTGTGAGGCTGACGCATTTCCTCATATGACGTAGGCCTGTTACTCTGACAACATCGCCTGTTTAAGTTTGCGTTTCCAATGCGTCTTAGAGATGGCTCTGCTGTAAAAAGTGCAGCGTAAATAAAAATAATTCATTCATTCTATAGCCCATAAACGTCTTTGTGGCGTATATGAAAAATGCAGCGATTCTAAACCTTGTGTTCAGATTCAACAATCTGCTGAATCTCTCGATGACTCCTCTGTCTGGTAGTAGAGGGCCACTGATGAACACTTCAGTATTCAGACAGCTGACTGTGTTCATCAGATCGATAAAGTCTTGTATCAGTACTTCAGACTGTTGTTTCACAACATAATTTGACTGTATGTGCAATATAATGTTTTTCAGAGTTGGGTGTACAGACACGATATGCATGATCTTTTCTCTCATGTCCGATACCATATCCTTGGGAAAGCACAGTATTTTGGCGTTTTTACTGCACATGCTTCTCACATCTTTCACAGCAGTTACCCCCAATCAGAGTCTGAGGCCCAGTCGTTAGCTTTCCCTTTAGCCTTTTACTTTCTGAGTTACTTTCAGTCCTTACCTTGCTGTGTGAGGATGGGAGGTTATGCAGGTCATCAGACGGACATCCAGTACCCTGTTCTCCAGTTGTACACTTGGTTGTTGGGGAGGCTTGTTGCTAGTTCTCCCTTTCGCAGCTGTCTAGGGCTGTGTCCTGCTAAGAGCAAGGGTTGAGGAGGCGCTATGCCTGGATGGTATTGCAGGCTAGCCGATTGCATCACAAATCTCAGGTTGCTGGGCTCTGCCTGTTACTCATCCTCCCATTTTCCACGGAGATGATTTACTCTTAGGCTTAGCACTAAGAGTTCCAGGGAGGACTACCACTTGTAGATTCATTACCCTGCACACGGCCCTCCTGTTTCTTGGTAGTCGTGTTGGTGCTAATTAGCCGTGTGTTAGCATGATCTTGTCCACTGCTTTGAGTCCATGGTAAAGTGGTGTCGTTCCCATGTAGTCCGTTCACTTCCACGTTCTTTTCTAACCGATGAATTTTGGTTTCCAGTTCGGCAGTCTTCTGTAGACGTTTGTGGTAGTCATCTGTGGAGAAGGGGGGCATCTTGCTGATAATTAGCTTTCGCTAGGTACCACATCTCCAGTCATTGCTGCACAGACTTGTGCTATTGGTAAGCCACGCTCACAAAATAATGAGTTGGTCATAAAAATGTTGAAATATGGTAGTAAATGACCATATCTACAAGATTTTAGTCCCAGTGATTTTTAAGTATCCAGGAGCCTCTGCACGTAATTTCTTCAAATGCAAGCAGGCGAGGCAAGGGCGAAGCGAGTGGATATTACTTCTCTTTACCAGCGTATCAAATGAGTATTTGAATTCTTGAGCTGTAGGGGCCAACCCTAGGTAGAAGAAATGTATCACTAATTACACAGTGTCTTCACTTCAGAGTAAAATGAATTCAGATCCAACACTTTGATATTACTCTGGAGAGTGACCTTTCCCAAACATTCTTCAGTCTTCCTTAAAGTCAGTCTGTAATCCAAATATAAGTGGTAAGAACCAGCTGTCACTCTTACTTTGGTTTCCTGGTCTATACACGGTATTAATATGTGTTGATACACAGGTTTCCACTATTAACACACATTCTTATTTATAATTAATTCTTATTTAATTATGTATTGGAATTTAGCAGAAATTTACGTTGTCAAATACTAAGTTAATAATGTCCTTTTTAAGTTTAATGCTCTTTTGACGGTACTCACAATGGTCACAGCTGACAACACTGAATAAAATTACAGGAAAACAAAGCAATAACGGCACTTATCAGCAGAGGGTAAAATGAAGCAGAATGTTTCCTCAATATTTTGTTCTATTCTATTATAAATGCTAATGATAAAATAAGTGCATTATCAATCAGTTTCTTAATTGAAAATACCCGAGTGTAATGGCCAGTAAATGGTTTAGTTTCTTTGCTGAGTTTGTGTGTGTCACTCCCTGTGCTGTGCAGATCGTGAGGAGCTTCAGTTCTGGTAAGAGGGAAGGAGGTGACTTTGTGTGCTGCACTCTGTCGCCCCGCGGCGAGTGGATCTACTGCGTGGGAGAGGACTTTGTGCTTTACTGCTTCAGCACCGTCACTGGCAAGCTGGAGAGAACCCTGACAGTATGTTCCTGCACTCAGAACACTGATCAAAGTGTATAAAAATATCATCCTTCATAAGTTCTTAGATGTGTTCTTTTAAGATGGGGTGACTATTTGAACATAATAGCATTGCTTTCAATGATTTAATTGAATCCTGAGGTCTTTTTTGAGGAACATCTCTCACGGCTCTGCACTCATAAAACCTGATCCACTGTTTTCCACCTCCTCCTCGTTTCAGGTCCATGAGAAGGATGTGATCGGCATTGCCCACCACCCCCACCAGAATCTCATTGGCACTTATAGCGAGGACGGTTTGCTGAAGCTCTGGAAGCCTTAAAACGTCATCCTGAGATGAGACTGGACATTCTCAGACAGCAGCTGTTGTTGTACTGCTGTCCATTTTGTTTGATTTTTTACAGCACCAGAAACATCATTCACGTCCAGATGAATGTGAACAGCATCACAATGATTTGATCAGCTCAGTAACACCATCACTTTCACACTTTCAGCCGTTTTCTTTTGGAACTGATTAAATGTGTAATGCAAATTATTCAGAGAGAATATGTGATTGTGAAGGGGACATGTTCTGCTCTGTGTCATTTTCACTCATTGTCTAATGTAGTAGTGACCACATGTTGATCATTGTTAAAGTGTCCAGTAAGACAACCCCATAGGTCCTTAACTGCCCTGAAAACTTCATTTTTGTCCTTTACCTCTGTAACATCTAGACCTCATCATGTAACACATGAATTTTGCCGCCTACGCATCTACTTAGACACACCCACCAAGGACAACGGAGAGAGGGTTTTGTACAAGCATTGCATTGGTTTCAAAAAGATCCCTGAATGAAACTAAAAAACGTGGAAATCTGTATAACATGTCCCCTTTTAGGTTATTCTGCTTTGTGAATAATTGAAGGCACACAGCTGACTACCGATAAGTCATGGAAGTTTAAAGGTTTGTAGAGCCTTATTTACCTGGACCAGGTGTGAAATAAGGTTCATTATTCAGATCTTTAAAATATTGTGCCCAAAAGTGCAAAGCCCTTATGTCCTTACAAGTTTATCTAAAATAAACCATTCAGCTTCTATATGTAGAAGGCTCAATCTGTAAAATTTGGTTCTGTTTTCTCCACAAGACATAATTATGTATTATAAAATGTACTGTTGCAACAAAAAAACCCTGAAAAGGGTAGTTACACAAATTCGGAAAGGTGCTGTACATATTCATACATTTCATGTTTGTCGTTTCTGTTCTAGTAAATAAGGTTCTGCTTTTCAACACCTGAACACCTGAGACTTACTGACGTCTGATACCTTTTTTTATACAGTTTATAAATTGTGTTAGTCCTGTTTAACTTTGTTTTGGAGGATTCTGCTTCTTTTCACCTTCAGGTGAATGCGGGAGAAGCTTTTTTATCATTATGGTGCTGGGGAGTGTAGATACCAGACTCGATTCTCATTTTGAAAATTCCAGCTTTTGTAAATTTATTCTTCTATTTTTTATTTTATTTTTTAGATCTGGTGTAATAGTATTTGTGTGTTTTGATTTTTCTTTTCTAATGACAAGAAGAAGTAAAGGGCTTCACTCCAGAACGCTACAGTTCATGTGTCCT
>OMOW01062639.1:9021-19135 GCA_900312555.1 Lamprogrammus exutus
CCAGTGTGGGTGGTTGGGGGGAGAGAGAGAGAGAGAGAGAGAGAGAGAGAGAGAGGGGGCAGCCACCAGCATCATTACTTAATGATGAGAGAGGGAGACACAAGGCTGGTCTGTAAATGACACAGAGGAGGAGGAGGGGATTGTGGGAGATTAAGTGAGCTCTGTGGCATTTGTTATACACCGCAAAGCACTGCAGGATGTTTGTAGAGTGGCAATCTCATTTGGGACGAGGAGAAAGCCAGTAGGGAATTTGAAACTTGGCTGAGGAGAAAAGCAAGAGCGGTATTTTGTTCCTCTAGCGCCTTTGGGAGGAGGATCTGACAGGCAGATAAGGATTAGACAGCAATATTGCTGTGATTCATCAGTGGGTTACAGCTTTGAAAAGGAAAAAGCGTATTAAAGTTGCAATTGCATGTTGTCGCTGAGCAGTTAACTTGGATTTGCACTTTGGGAGTTTTCTTCTTTTCTTTTTTCCAGAATGGGATTAACTAAGTGAGCCAAATTGTTCAGTTGTGTGAACTTTTCTCTCTTCAGATTCAAGACTTGTAAGTCATTAGCAGGAATCAATCTCTAATAATGTTCTTCTTCAAGTTAGTTGGTACCAGTGCACAAGAAACATTATTTTAAGGTAAAGTACTGCATAGGGCTGCCACTATCAAGTATTTTGAAAATCGATTTATCTACGGATTATTTCAATTATTAATCAAATTGTCGATACTTGTATATGTGTATATACTCTGAGTATGTGTCTATTTCTTACTATAAGAGAGACAAGAAGTCTCCATTTAATACTAATTTTAATAAATCATCATAATTCTGCAAATTTGATGATATTGCCATTTTAGACATAGACCAGTAAATGTTGCACTGTCACTTTAAGAAGCGATGATGTGTTGTGACCTGCGTGATAAAGTGATATATATATATGTATCTGTTATCTAGTAGTGCAGAGACAGTACATGTAATGCATGTATTTTGCATGATGCCTGTTGGTTATTGACAAAACACTTTCAAAAAAACTTAAGCACCAGGAGCATAAAGTTGCCACACGGAATTAGAGTTGTTGTCTTGCCTCAAGTCTGCAAAACAACGTTGGTGTTTCTGCCCGGTTGTGTTCTGTCATCATGAAGACTGATGATGAAGTTAGCTTAGCTAAGGGGTCAGGTGCCCATTTGCCTTTGCATTTTTGATAAATCAAATAGTCGATTATAATCAATTAATCGTGATGGCCTTAGAGTACTGTCACTGTTGCATAAATGTGACTTTTACACTGTGTTTCCTGCTTAGTCCATGATTATTGATCATTTTTGTCTGATTCCAATGTGTCAATAGTTGTGTTATGAGGTATTTGTCGGCTGAAGGAATGCCAAGCTAATTTGAACCAGTTTTTAACTTCCACCACAGATAATGAGAGTTAATAATGAGAGTGGCTATACATTAACAATATAGCCACATTATGTTTCTGTTGAGAAGCTCAAAGGAACTGGAGGAAGAATGTTTTAACACATTGTACTGTTTCTCATTAGATTCTCATCAAACCAGGAAAGCCACAGGGATAAGACACGTGAAGGAAGCCACTTCCACAAACATGACCTCTGGACTGTACCCTGGCGCTTTCCTAGTGCTGTTCTGTCTCTTTCCCTACGACTCTGACCAGGCCTGCCCATCAATGTGCCTCTGTACATCTGACACAGTGAGCTGTAGCTCCTCTCGTCTGACCAAGCTACCTCTCTCACTGCCCTCAACCTCTGTCACCCTGGACCTCAGCCACAACTATCTATCGTGGTTAAGCCCCGGCAGCTTTGACAGTTTGCCCAGACTGGAAAATCTCCAGATGTCCTACAATCATCTCAGTGCCCTGGGACATGCTGTGTTTTACAACGCTTCCAGCCTCAGACACCTCGACCTGTCCTCCAACAAGCTGCGCATGGTGGAGCAGCACTACTTTCAGGGGCTGTGGAGACTGGAGGAGCTCCTTCTGTTCAACAATAAGATCACACAGGTGGAGGGTGGCACATTGAACGGTCTGAGCAGCTTAAAAAAGGCCTACTTCAGCCTCAACCAGATTACACACTTCCCTTTCTTCTCCATTCAAGACAATAGTCACCCTTTTCTGACCATGCTCGACCTCTCTTCCAACCGTATGACTACTTTGCCATGGGAGGATGTGAAAGCCCTGCCAGGTTTGGTGCAGAGGGGGCTGTATCTCCACAACAACTCTCTGGTCTGTGACTGCTCTATGTATAGTGTGTTCTGGCACTGGGAAATGCGGGGCTATGACTCACTGAATGACTTCAGGGATGAGTACACCTGCACGATCTATGGGGATACCCGAGCTTCCATCCGGTTCCTGCGACACAATCGCTTCTTTCACAACTGCACTGTGGGAAAAATAGTCTCTGAGCCTGTGACGATGCTCCTCGCCAATGTGTTTGTTTCAGAGGGAGAAACAGTGCGTCTAGACTGTCAAACATCCCTAAGTAGCAGTGATCTCTCATTTACTTGGTTCTCCCCCAGCAAGGGGTACATCACCCAGGCCAACATCAATGACACACTAATTAATCTGTTTCCTAATGGTACCTTGGAGATCCATGCAACCAAGGTCAATGACTCAGGGCGGTACGTGTGCACAGCTCTGGATATTAAAGAGGCACTGAATGCAACCAGAGAGGTGAATGTGACAGTGGTGCTGCCCGCAGGCCAGTCATTCAACACGGGTTACACCACGTTGCTAGGCTGTGCAGTGACCATGGTCCTCATCCTCATGTACCTCTACCTGACTCCATGTCGCTGCAGCTGCTGTAAACAGCCCAAACCTCCAGCCATCCCCATCGCCACCTACGAGCCCAGCAACTTTTCTGCTGTTGTCTCACCCTCCAACAGAGACCACCGCAAAATCCAAACCAATAAGCATGTAGCATTCATGGAGCCAGTGATGAGCGATGAGGGAACAGAGTGGGTGCCTGAAAGTTGAAACTGGCCAGACAGTTTTTTTCAGGTGGGTGTAGGAGACCTCAGGACAAACCAAAACTCCTTACTCAGGAATTAGCACCGAGACATGAAAATAAATCATTCCTGTATTAAAGGAAAAAGAACACCCTGCTCTCCAGACATTTGCCTGCCATAGTTAGAAGGTCTTCTGCAGGAAAAAAAGCAATATCTTCTGCTCCAGTTCTGGGTCCTCTCTGTTATTTGGCCAGTAGCTGAAATGAAAGTTTCAACTTTGGTTTATTATCCTCAGTGTACTGACACTGCTAGATCACAGCTGAGCCATTATCATCCCAAAAAATCAGTTAATAACTTTTCTATGTACTCAGGTACAGAAACTACTGTGGGGGAAGTTTCCTCTGGGATCAGAGAATGAATCTGGCTGGCATTTCACAGAAACTGTTTAACAAGGATTAAAGTCTTGGAAAACGCTCTGGGTTTCGAACTGTACCGTACTGAGGGAAGAATCTTAGTTGTGTTTAGGTGCTCTGTAATTAGTTTGGTAGAGACAGATAATAGCACTGCACCAGCAGAAGATAACTTATCTTATCTATACAGACCATATAATACAGACCATACGTCTTATGTTTTATGTCTCCAAATGCTGAAAACTTATTTTCCCTATGTTCTTAATAAATTATTTGTCTCCTAACATCAGCTAATACAGTGTTATGTTTGGAGGCAACATGTTTAAGCAAATGTATTTACTGACACAGGTGGTGTTAATCGTATTTTATGAAAAAAAACAAACAGGGAGAAAAAAAATAAATTACTCTGTGCAGAAGCCGTAGCTTTCGACAAAAATTAAGTTCCTAATCTCATAGAAAACAGCATTCCTCAGTGATTGACACCCATATACATATCTCACATAAAAACCGGATTCATTAATCTGGTGAGGCAAAATATCAACTTTATCAGCACTCCCGCTTATCTGGCAAATAATGAAGTACAGAAATCAGGAGTGTCAACAAACCAAAAGCAAGCACCAATCAGACAGCTTTTCAAAGACAGCGTCTCTTTGATTTGACACAGCAGCACTTTCACTGGAACAAACAGGCACAAAATATCAACTGAAGTGAAAAATACTTCAAGCAGCTCGGAGGCAAACCTGTATACCTTTGTTTTCTTGATTCAGAGTAACAACTTGCTTCAAATGACAGACTTAAACACAAAACCAGCAGGAATGAGAGATGTGAAGGACTTGCATAGACTATCATGAAAAGTGATGTGGGATGAGAACATTAGTTCAGTGACATGAAAGACCAAACGTAGCATATGGATGGTTGGAGATGAATGCAGATTCAAAACCCCAATGAGACAAACAGTAGCCTTGAAGAAAACAAATCAATTCCTTTAAATCCAAGCATCTATGTATAATGTTTTCAGAGGGTATTTTTAATCTCGATGCAAACGCTGGATGGGACCAAGGATTGCATTGAAATTGGATAGGATTAGACGTAATCCTTCATATAAAGTCATGAAGATGTCGTCAGCAACCACAGATCTCAGTCTTATATCTCAAACAGGAGGATGCCTTTAGAGGGAGGGCCTGAGATTTTTTCTAAATCTTCATTTAAATCATAAATACTTTAAAATCCAAGGAGATTAAGACTGTTCTGTAACTTGAATGTAAATTTGCCCCAAAACAATCATCCAAAATGGTGGGAATTGTTATTGACATCACGGTGTGCAATCATAACTACAACCTACGGATTATATTCAACAAAGTTTAAAACGTCCTGGCACAAGTAAATCTTTGGAATAATATTCAAATTCCTGAATAAACATTATGCAGCAACTCGCTATGTACCCAAATGCTGTACCTTCAAACAGTCTGTCATGACCTTTTTTTGTACTGCTGCTGATGAAACACGAAAAGATTAGGTTTTAGGAGATTACCACAATGATAAAAAAAAAAAAAACAGGTGCATTGTCAGTTTGTTTTGTTTTTAATCCTCATAATCTGGATTCCCACTCTGACACAGCACAAACAGCTGGGTTGGGATTTATTGTTAAAAACACAGAGGGCATGATGTGAGCATTTCATTTCAGGTTTTTCTATTCACAGCGAGCCTGCTTGCGACCTTAGCTACGTAAGCACCCTGCTGATTTAGAGCTAAACCTCTTGATGATTAATTAAGTTTGCATCCTAATGGCATTTAGTGTCCATATTATACATTTTTCAAACCTCTTGTCTATAATTACTAGACCTCAAACACATACTTGCACAACTACAAGTTAACAATCAGATTTAGTTTGTTGAGAGTACTACAATATTCCCAGTACTAATATTTACACACTGCATAGTCCTAACATGTCAGATCTGAATTTCCAGTTTACACAGAAGGCATATACACAAAATTGCACAGCTTAGACTTTTGGCTTCTGCAATTTATCATGAGTTGCTCCAATAAATGACCCAGATGTAAACGAAAGACGAAATGAAGCTTGAAAAAATGTCATTCTCCCAAGCAGAGCCCTCCATCATGCTGCAATGAAAGCACACACTTCTCTTTTTCCCACATTTGGCCAGACTCCAAGAAATTCAAAATCATAAAGAATCTAATTAGTGTAAAAGGAGAATTTTTATTGCGAATAGCAGGGAGTTGGATTGCTTTCACTGGTCGAGGGCTTCCTAGACTGGCAACAGGGCTTTTACAGAACTGTCAAAATTACAAAACTATCATCAGAGAAGAGAGGCGGCATCCAGCTGCAGCAGAGACTGTACATGCACATCTCTTCGACACTGACATTTCAATACACAGACTCCCAATGTCACCAATCTAACTAAAATCCTTAACTCATCCTAATTGGACACTCATCTTGGAATATCTGCTCGAGAAACACACGCACAAGCATTCATCAGAACAGTCCACCCACTGGCCATAGATCTTTTTTGGGAGGTAGGTTGGTTGCTTCCTAAAAAAAGACTACAATAAATGTGGAGTGCTACACACCAGACAACAGGCTGTTTATCATACCTTTGCACTAAATGTAAACTCAGGCCACTTTCTCAGTTTAGATATCAGCGTTGTCTCTTCAAAGCAACGTGGAGCAGCTGGATTTCCGGCGTGTCAAGCAGAATTCAGCTGGAGCACTGTGGGACATATTGCACATGAACGCCTCATTAAGCAAATGTATGGATCTATCACATATAATTGAAAACAACCAAATGAGCATATGTAGTGATAAATTAAGGTCTAAACACTCAGTACAGTCTGTCTGGGGGTCACATTTTGGTCAGATATGATCAAATGTGATGAACACAATGACCTAAAAGTATAGTAAAAATTGTTCCATATTATTGCCTCTGACTACATCCTGTTGTTTTTCATTCCTGCTGTGTTCAGCTTGTGTCATCTCTTCCACTGGTTTTACTGTAGTGTGTGCTTTCCTTGCAATTATGTGTCCCAGATATTCACTAAAAGACAACAATGAATACTGATTTTAAAAAAATATGGGTTTATTATTTAAATTAAAAGAGCCTCACTGTCAGACACATAATAAATTAAACTGGTACTCAATAATAGTGTACTCAATAATGTACTTTTAAATTAACTCATTTATAGTATTATATTATTTCCTATCGTATCACTGGAAACAGCAGGTAGGCTGGGGCTTGCCTTTGGGATCGAATATATAATGTTTATATTTATTGCATAGTTAAGACTTAGTGGCACCCATCAGCTCTGTTTCCAGCAGTAGAAGGCAGCTGCTACTAATAAAAAGCTGTACTAAAAAGTTAATGAGTAGATGGTGACGAAAGCAGAGCGCCTAACAAAGATTCTCTCAGACCAAAACAGATCTGATAATAATGATTATTGGACTTACATTCGTCAGGTGGACAGAAACGTGACTTCAGAAGATTGCAAGTATTTGCTCCCTGTCAGCTGAATGTGTTAGTAGGTATTATGTTTGCTAACATTGTTAGCCAATACAACTTCAAAGCGATTAATACTGTGTCCAGAGAGTGCTGCCATGTTGTTTTGGAGCTCTTCTGCCCCCTAGAGACCAAAAAGAGCATTGTTTGTTTTGGTTGCAATCGTTACTCTTCGGGTTCAGTTTTTCGAGGTAAAAAATAAGAGAAATACAGTTGTGAAAACTGGAGGACTTCCATAATTCGGGGCAAATCAAGAGAAATGATAACACTACAAAAACGGACGGGTTTAAACCCCAAACCCCGAAACAGAGAATACAGTGGCCTCAAATGTGTAATAAATCTCTACATTATTGCCTTTTTCTACATTTTATAAAGCTGTCTCGGTTTCAGCACGTGATTCATTTGTTTCCTTTACACACACACACTCCAAGTAATTGCAACTGAACCCATAATCAGCGTGCTTGTCTCACCATTACTACTACCACTGCTGAGGTGCCACTGAGCAAGGCACTTACCCACAAACTGCTCCGCTGCATCTCCTCAGTAAAACAACAGATCAGACAGATCAGGATCAAGGTGTGACAGGTGAGCATGGAGCAGCGCATTGCTAAGAGCAGTAAACCTATTCCTCAGTAAATAAAGATTTATGTGACTTCTGTCGGCTGTGATCAACACACAAGCTGCAATGCATTAAGAGAAGAAAAAAGTTCTTACAGTTTCTCTGAGGGTTATGTGACATAAATATTGCGTGAGTGGAACAGAGTTCTGGGGAAAAACACAGCCATTCGTGGATGTATTGAGCAGCTGTCGGACCAGCCTGCACATGTGATGCCTCAGAACAGACAGGCATGAAGGTCTCTGGCAGTCACGGGGAAACAGCGCCCCCTGATGTTTTCTTCCACACGATACTCCAAAGAGGTCATGAGAGCAAAAATGAACCCTCACACAGAGTACTTCACCCCTAAACAGCTTCTCCTAATTATCTTGGTGATACTGCTAAAGGGAAAATGACCCTCAGCATGCAGCCTTGAAGGATTTTACATGGATGCTTTTACACCATACTGCTCCCTACACATGGAGAACAGCTGGAGAATATGGATTTAAAGATTTCAGGATCTATATTTTCTGCTTTCAGATAGATAGATAGATAGATAGATAGATAGATAGATAGATAGATAGATAGATTCTTTATTAATCCCCATGGGAAATTGCAGTGTTACAGCAGCCCTGTCACATTTGTAGTGCAGGCCTAATGGATACAGTAAGGTGCTGCATTATGTAAAGTAATTACAGTAATCACAAGTGCAATGATAATGATGATATAATAATAAAATAATAATATTAATATGGATGGATGTGTGACTGTGCAAATAAGTAAGTGAGGGAAGTTTGAGGCTTCACCTCTGGGAATCCCTCCCATCCTGTCAAAGAGGGGATTGATTGTACAGGCTGATGGCAGTTGGAAGGAAGGACTTGTTTCTTTCTACCTTTCTTTGTCACAGCAGAGCTGAATAAGTCTGTTACTGAAAGTACTCCGCTGTTTGACCAGGGCCTCATGGAGGGGATGAGTGACATTGTCCATAATGAATAACAGTTTGTGCAGTTCCAGTGGCTCCAGAGTTGTTCCCAGTACAGAGCCGGCCTTTTAAATCAGGTTGTTGAGCCTGTTTGTGTCACCGGCTCTGATACAGCTGTCCCTGCAGATTGCAGCAAAGAATATTGCACTCTCAACAACAGATTAGTAAAAGATGTGCAACATCTTGGTGCACACGCGAACGGACTTCAGCTTCCTCAGGAAGTAGTCTGCTCTGTCCCTTCCTATAGACAGCTTCTGCGTTGCTCCTCCAGCCCAGTCTGTTGTTGAGTTGGACCCGAAGGTATTTATATCCATCCACTACCTCACAAGAATGGAGACCAGGTGTGTTTCTGTTCTCCCTCTTCTGAAGTCCACCACCATCTCCTTAGTTTTAGTTACATTCAGGAGGTGGTTCCTTCCCCACCACTCGACAAAGCTGCCTATCAGACTCCTTTATACACCCCACCACTGCAGTCATCTGAGAATTTCAGAAAAACTTAATTAATAAATCCAGTTAAACGAATTTGCTGCTGCAAGACAAGAATCCCTGGATCATTAGTTTTCTTATCTGGTGTGTAGCAGCAAACACATATTGTACAGCGATGATCAAAATGCTGAGCTGAATTGGACAATAAGACAGCTGTGACCTATGTTTTTAATCATTTGCTTGACACAGTCATCAAACCCATCACACAAACAAGATTTGAAATGTTTTATTTTAATAGAATTTAGGACAACCAAATATGTAAAATTAAAAAAAAATCCAACAGCAAAAGTGACGTCATTCACTACTTTGTTTCATTAAAAAAATATCAGCCTTTCCCCTTGTTCACAAACCATTTCAAATTTGGGACAAACAGAAATTATGAGAAATCCGAGAAAGCTGGAAGGCCATAATATTTGCTGGCAAATATAAATATAGTGGTTTGAACAGGGTCTCAAATAGCTCACATGGAAAGAGTGTACATACAGTTTACATGACAGTAGGACACTCGGCACTGCCTGTATCAATTTTCATTACTGTAGAAAACCAAGTTCCTTATTCATTAATTAATTCAATGTATTTATGACAAGTAAATATATACATTCAGCCAACTCTTATAGTCTCAAGTGTGGCAGGCATGTCACCCCTTCGATCATTTTGATTGTCTATTCAGGGGCGTAACTGTGAGAGTACGAGTAGTCTGTGTAGTAGTCCTGTCCCCCTCCCCTACCCACTGGATAACCCCACGAGCAGGGTCCACCTCCAGGTCCTTCGCCCCTTTCATGTCCCCTTCCTGGCCGGGGCCAAAGTCCTACTGGTGGGGCTCCTCTCCCTCGATAGCTCCCAAAAGAACCGGGACCCATTGCACCCCGCATAACCCCATGGTTCATCTGTCCAGGAATGACATTTCCATAACCTGCACCACTCATTGGATGCAACTTAGGTCTGACTACCGAGCCCCCCCTGGTGGTTAATGCCGGACCTCCCACAGAAGCTCCAAGTCTGTCAGCACAATTCATCTGAGTCCTGCACCCCTGACTACCAGGGGTGCTGTTTCCACGATTTTCAGCCCACTCCCCAGCCTGGATGAGTCCACTCGGGTCATGTGAGCCAGAAGTGGCCATACCCTGGCTGAAAGTCTCACAAGTGCTGGTAACTCTTTTCCACCATACACGATCACACCATG
>OMOW01062640.1:0-16412 GCA_900312555.1 Lamprogrammus exutus
GCAAATGAGGACAAGCTGCAGGAACAGCACCAAAAGCGGCCCTCGGGAGATGGGGGCCCGAGCCATGATCTCCCCGTGGACAGGAAAGATTCAACCCTATGTAGTCCTTTCTCTGGGTTTGTTGGGTTGAAGGAGCCCCCGACAAACCAACCCAACTGAATCCGCTCCTGCTATCTAGACCGTCCGAGGAACCATGGCCATCCTGCGCTCATGTATATTCATACTCATTTTGGTTACAGGAAGGGATTGGAGGGTTTGAAGGGGGACACCACGGGGAGGGGTCACACATGAGACACGACCAATGCGCGGGAGCAGCGGGTTATTTAAACTATGTCGTGACCCGGGGGAATTCAGTTCACTAAACCTTAAGTGACAAACAGTTTAGCCCCAACACATAAAAACACTCTCACTGGGATACTACATGGGGACATACCATGGATGACTGATACAGTTTGATCAATGTGAGTCAATTAGATATGTAACTAGTGTTTGTTATGACCTAATAGTATGGGGTCTTAGTATTTTTTTAATGCGTTGCGGTTTTTATTCCCTTACCGCTGTCCTGGCTGGAAGGTCATGGCAAGCCTCTGCCTGGGCTCGCACCGTATCGCAGTGAATCACCATTGATTGCAGTTCAAACTTGCAAAAGCAAATAAGAGAAAACAAATCAGCAGGACAACAAAAATAACAGGTGTGTACAGACTATTCTTCAGATCCACAATGCCTCCGTCTCATTGCGTCCCAAGAGTCTACTTCCATTAACGAGCTGCATTCTGCTTTTCTACTACATCACAGAAAGCAGCTGCAAGTATAAAGCGGCCGTAATTACATTGCAATTTGGGAGTCGTTATCAAAACACCAAAGGTTGTAAAAGCTTATGTGCTATTATGCTGAATTATCGGTGCCGGTATCCTTTGGACAGAAACACCCGTGTGACGCTCGTTGGATTTATGATGTACACACAGCTGAATTCGTGCGTAAAAGCGCAGGATAAGGAGCATCTTTGGATATGGTTGTGATCTGCTTGTGTGCTACTGCAGAGTTGGCAGAAACTTGGATTGTGTTCTTTACAACTTGCAACAATCTCCACATATTTAGAGTGGAGACTAAAACACTTCATACAAAATTATGTATAAGGGAAACATTGAACAAGAGAAGTCATATTAACTAATAGGGAATGCCACGATTCCACGTTTTACCAGGGATCCCTGCCGTTGTAGGACAACTGCTTTACATGAGTAAACGTATGAATATCCAAACAAATAATACAATATTAAAAGTAAAAGTCGTGAAATCAAACTTTTGATTAAGAGTCTGCTATAGAATGTGCGATATACCAGCCTTTCAAAAGTTAAAATACTTGAATGTAGGTTCCTTTTCGTTACATTGAATTGCGAGTCCAAGCAAAATTGCTAATATAAAACGTGCACTGAATACATAAGTCAGAAAGAAGTAATGTTTTGTTAAATAATAATTCGGCCCAATTGTTTCATGAAAAACTAATTTGAATTAAAGATTTAAAGCCAGCGCGTCCTGTCACACTAGGTAGATAAAAGTATTGCATTGCATCATGTTTTATTATTCCAATGCATGTTTAAATGAATTCTGTCGTCACTCTTCTCACTCATATGAACTATAAAGTATCCAACAATATTTCCCTCTGACATGCTATGAGACAAGATATGATGTTCCACAAAACCGAATTATTCACTTACCCTGCTACTAGCATTTAAGTATAAGTATTTCGGGGGCCCTTGAATGACCTGCTGGGCTGCACATTCATGAATCTAGGCTAATAGTGGTAGACAATTGAATTATTTTCGGAGACTTACAGGCAATCTTTTGGTAAAGCTGTGATTAGAGAGTTAATAAACGTACCGGGACTGCCATCGCTGGGTTGTCTTTCAGTTTCCCTATCAATGTGAAACCATCCAGACTGACTTTTTCTCTGGGGCTTATGTTCTGAGAACCAATCATGATGCAGTCCACGAAAAGTGTTACAGAGCGCCTACTGACATCCAGCAGGACCCTGTGCCACTGAGCATTGAAAAGGAACGGCAAGGGACCGAAATCAAGAGTCTGCCTCCCTGCATCCAGCGCAGCGAAGGAAAACACCACAGACTGTGACTCTCCGTTGAACCGAACTGCGAACTGCTCGTTTCCAGTCACGTCCTGCACTTGCCAGATATTCCAGTTTTTATTAATGGTGCTTCCACTCATGCGCAGCGTGGCCACAAATGCAAATTCCTCCGGTAGCCCAAGAGGATACGCTGATCTGAAACATAGACAAAGCGCTGTTTAGACTTGTGTTTCTATCATGACCTATGATATGTTTGTGGTACTAGTGGCCCAAAAGTACCCTATAATCCCAGAGGGTACGTGATAAGACTATTCTGTGTGTTAGTTTATAGTAGTACAACTGTATATTGTATCAGATAATTGTTTGGTATCGCTCTAAAATTACATATAGAAAGCTCTGACAATCTGTGAATACGAGACTTTGCTTGACTTATTCACGGCCATGGACAGAGTACATCAAACTATAGTGGCCAAACAGTACGTTTTATCACATAAACTATCATTTTTTTACTATCTTCTCCAAATATCGAAAGGTCCAGTATCGTGCAGGTAGACGTTCAGGACCATGGACAGCTGTAATTTAAACTACATCAGCTCAACCAGTAGGTGTCAGTGTTTACTAGTTCAAAGCCCCTGTCCCAAGTATCATTACTCACCTTGTATTAATTCGGAAGTTGAACGCTGGGCCTATTTGGTAAGCAACATGCTGAGGAGATGATCCAGCAACCTGCTTTACAGTGCCTCTTCTTGCCAGCTCAGCAATGTGAAACTGGGACATAATATAAAATCCTGAGGGTGCACGGTCAGAAGTTAAAGGAGTTAAACAGAAATCATCCCAAAATCGTAGATAGACTAGTCAGAGACATACAGTTTGTTTACGCACCAAGAGCAAGTTAATGAAGAGCTTACAGCCAATTAACATATGTTTTGTCTTTAATTGTATTAATGTAATATCTATTTAAAATAAGACCAATAGTATGCATTCATCTTTTCACATGGCTTGGAGAAATAGTCAAGCAAACAAACAAATATCTGAAGTTATTTTTTTGGGAATCCACCTGGAAAACGATCATCCCCAATGCTGATCTGTGGACACTGTTCCATATAGATTCCAACTGGAAATCTCACGGCTACAAAAAAGGAAACAGAGCAGCTTGTTACACTGTGTGCGTGCCTGTGTGTGTGCCTGTGTGTGTGTGTGTGTGTGTGATGAAGCCTTGGTGTTTGCAAAGCCTTGAATAAATATTAGGCCACCTATGATTGTTTGCAGTTTCCTGTGTAACACGTAAGCTCTAGATTGGCCTGTTTTCACACATCTGGACTGGAAGTTGAAGTTCCTGTCAAGTTTGAAAAGATGATCCACATTTTCTCCAATTTAGACAACAGTATCATTGTAAACATCTGTCAGTAATCAGATGACACAGGACAGGATACAGTATATATGCTATATTATAATGCTTTTATTTATTATGTTTGGTGTATATTTGAATGTATAGTACCTTACAGCATGCAGTGAAGACATGCTTACAGCTGGGAAACATTTCTCTCACTCAGTAATGTTAGTTGCTGTATACCAACTGAGCTACAATGACCAACACATGATGATTGCATGTCATAAAATGGCAAAGGACTTAAATGCTGAAGCGACTTTATCACAGTTAACTTAATCCTACACACAATGATTCAAAAACCTTAAAGTTTAAGTTCCTAACAGAGTGTTCAGGTTATTTTATATATCCCTTCAGGTGAGCTGATACCATTGTCTCACAAATCAGACACATGAGACTACTTACTCTGAGAATGAAGTCCTGTGCAAAGATATTGTGGGACCACATAGCACCAACACAGTGAGTACAGAATGATTTTTCTGTAATGCAGACAGATATTGAAAACCTTAGCACGCTTTATAACTGATTTAACATGTTCTTTTTCATGATTGCTTTCAGATTATGTTATACTTATATTATACAATTGTCAGACAAACTTGATATCAATTACATCTCTCTATTCATCAACACAAATTTCTTACCTTTTGACCCCACCCATTTAATTGCTGATTGATTTCATTGGGAAAGGACAACACCTGCTGTCTGGTTCCTCAGATTGGCCTCCTGCTGAGAAAAGGATATGAGTTGTTGCTCCTTCTGCAAGAGTGAAAAAAACTTCAGCTCACAGTGAGGGGTGTCTTATAAGCTTCACTGTTGTCACTCATTGGGGGAGTGAGTCAACAGTTTCCAGTGTCAACTTCACATTCCAATGGAAATCCCCTACATCCCACCTCGGGATAAATATTCATCTTTCCTCAATCACACAATTACCAAATCAAATTTGTAGATCTACATATACAACTGAGAATCGTGTTATTTCAGAAGATAACTTTACTTCATTGTGGCTTTATTTGCTCAGCACATTCTCTTTTATCTCCATGGTAGCACAACACTCAGAATTACAACTAGAAATCAAGAGACACGACTCACAATTCAAGCTATATTTGTCAGACCAAAAGGCAGACGGAATTAGCAGATGTATCCTTTTTATTAAGGCTACTCTTAAAATATGGGGTTTCCATAACTTTTCATTGCAGAGATAATTATCTCTCTCCAATGGACAGTTTCAGATTTGTAGAAATGCAGTGGATGGATTACAAAGCAGCTCTGCTTTCAAGACAGACAAAAAGTTTTATACTAGAGACTTGTTTTAAGGAATCTGAAATGTTAGCTCAATGCAATAAGAAAAGAAACCACTAATTATTGATCCACACCCCTCTGCCCCCTTCCTCATGACCAGGTACTTAGTTGTTCCAAGTTGATTGGAACAACTTGGAATTAGTTGAAGTGCATTGACATTGATTCATATGATGGACAAAAAGCACACTACATCTAGTCAACAGGCACACGTGCCCTAAATTTAGCCTCCATATGTTTTATGAGTTGCATCATTGGATAGAGAAAAACATAACCATCACTTCAGAACCCATGAGGTATTGTATTTAGAATCCAAAGTTTCTCAGTTTATTTGACTTGTCAATCTGTTTTATGAACATCCTGTCCTCATTGCCACCAACTCAATACAGTATATCATATAATTATTTAATAAAAACTATAATTGTAGTGGCACTACCTTGCTACCAACTATCTTGTTTCCTCTTCAGCTCAGATGTGTCACTTCTTGGGTAAGCCTTGCAAACAGCGTTTGTCATGCATATGACGAGACCAGGGAACTTTCCTTTATATTGTTTAATTAGAAATTACAAAGTCAAATGTGCGCTCAAATGTACATTCTAATGTAAGGTCAAAAAACTGCATTACTTCCAAGGTTGCTTACAACAATGTCAGACTCTAAAGCAACTTAAATAAACGATAGTGATGCCATCGAACTCACAAATTGATGTCATTAAGTTACAACAGTGATATTATTCAAACTAACCATGATGTCATCAAAACTAGTTACAACAATGATGTCACATTTATACATTACTAAATGGTACATCTTAGACTTTATGGAATACCAATCACCTAGATCATCTCTGGCTCTTACACTGGCCCCCCATACAATCAGCTACTTTAGTCCAATGACTTGAACCATGATGGACTCCAAATATTTTACGACTAACAAAAAAGGGGACATTCTTTGAGCTGAAGGCAGAACTGAACAATGAGAAGGAGAAAAGAAAAGAGGCAGTCAAGAAGGTCATTGCTGCCATGCCAGGATGTCAGCTCTTTGTTCCCAGATGTGGTGAACTGCATTCAGACGGACAACCTGAAGCTGAAGAAATTGGTCTACCTATACCTGATGAACTATGCCAAGAGCCAGCCTGACATGGCCATCCTGGCTGTCGACAGCTTTGTAAGGACTGTGAGGACCCCAACCCACTGATCCGAGCTCTGGCTGTCCGCACTATGGGCTGCATCCGAGTCGACAAGATTACAGTATCTGTGTGAGCCTCTGAGGAAGTACCTGAAGGATAAGGACCCACAAGTGAGGAAAACGACTGCTGTTTGTGTGGCCAAGCTTCATGACATTAATGCTCATATGGTGGAGGACCAGGGCTTTCTGGATTCCTTGAGAGACCTCATTGCTGACTCCAACCCTATAGTTGTGGCCAGTGCAGTTGCTGCCCTGTTAGAGATCCGCGAGTCTCATCCCAACAGCAACCTTCTGGACCTCAATCCTCAAAACATCAACAAGCTCTCAACGAGTGCACAGAGTGGGGACAGATCTTCATTCTGGACTGCCTGTCCAACTACAACCCCAAGGACGAGCGTGAGGCCCAAAGCATCTGTGAAAGAGTCACTCCTTGGCTGTTTCATGCCAATTCAAAAGCTGTGTGGCTGCCTGCTGTGAAGGCCAAGGGACTGGAGATCTCTGGAACCTTATCTCGCCGACAGGGTCACATCTACATGGACATGACCTTCACCAACAAGGCCCTGCAGCACGACCGTCTTTGCCATCCAGTTCAACAAGAACAGTTTTGGGGTCATTCCCTCCAGCCCTCTGCCCATTCACACTACACTGATGCCCAGTCAGAGTATTGACATCTCTCTGCCTCTTAGCACCACCGGGCAAGCCATGAAGATGGACCCACTCAATAATCTACAGGTGGCTGTGAACATCGATGTCTTCTTCTTCAGTGTGCTCATCCCTCTCAACATATTCTTTGTTGAGGATGGAAGAATGGAGCGACAGGTGTGCCTGGCTACATGGAAAGACATCCCCAATGAGAATGTGCTACAGTACCAGATAAAGGAATGCTACCTAAGTGCAGACACAGTATCAGGAAAGCTGCAGTAAAACAACATCTACACCATTGCCAAGAAAAACGTGGAAGGCCAGGACATGCTCTTCCAGTCACTCAAGCTAACCAATGGTATTTGGATCCTAGCTGAGCTCCGGATTCAGCCAGGCAACCCCAATTACACGCTCTCTCTGAAGTGTGGGGCTCCTGAGGTTTCTCAGTACGTCTACCACAGGTAAGACTCTATCAAACAGCTGAACTCCACGTCATCCTCTTCCATCAAGTTACAACAGTGAAATCATCCAATCTAACAATGATGTCATCGAAACTAACGAAGTTACAACAATGATGTCACATTTATTTGTTACTAAATTGTAAATCTTAGACTTTATGAAACACCAATCACCTAGTTCATCTCTGGCTCTTACAATAATAATAAATAACACATGTATGAAAATGTCTTTAGATAATGAAAATTGTATTCCAATTATATCTTAATTGGACACAATCATACTGAAAATGTATGATAGTAAGTTCTGATGAATTAGTGACATTTTATTGAGTTGATACAAAAGCCTACCTACACAATCAACCACAAGACGATTGTGTCATATAATACGCAACAAAAAACAAAACACACAAAATAAAGCACAAGACATAAAAGCATGTTGCAAAGACACACAGTAACAGGACTGGTGGTTACACTGCGCTTCCCCTTCTTTTTTTGGTATGCACAGTAACTGCGCAGTTAAATGTTCGTAAGTGTGCAGCAACAGTAACAGTGCCTGCTGTCAGCTCCTAAGATTGAGCTCAGTAGTTAGCCGGCTGGCTAGCAAACAACACAGTCCGCAGAGCAACCGTGACATTGTAAGTGTTGGGGCATTTTAAAAGCGTTTGGCTTTTTAACAGTATCGCGACTATCAAGTCATTGAATCGAATAAGCCGCATTTTCTGCCAGCATCATTGAAGGACAAGACGACGAGGAGATTGAACTCGGAGCTAACGTTGGTTAGCTAGCTAATGTCAGCTTGCCAGCGAAATGGTGAGTAGCGTTAGCATTCTGCAGGTAGCCTATGCGGCTAATGACCTAGCGATAACTGTTCGGTGTGTGGCTACGCTAACAGTTGCCGCCCGCTAGCTAACAGGCTGGTATTAAAGTATATGTGTAACTGTGTCGCTTGTCTATCATGTAGTGGTGTATAATGCTGGGGCCGCCCCTGACCTTTTGTGGGGTCTTAGCAAAATGTTTAGTTGACTTCCCACCTGTAACTTAAACGGTAATGTTAACTCAAGCCGAGATTGTCAGATCACCAGGTTGAAACCATAATGTACTGATAACATCAACCGTATGGCTAAGCTATGTTTATTACTTAAACAGATGTTTGAAAACAACTCCGTGTACCCATGTCATTTCTAACTACAAACGTAAAATAGTGCTAATTCATTAAGAAAGCTTTAAGCTAAGCTGATGCATTGTAAGGCCATTTCATGCATTTCAGGTTTTGATTATCCGTTTTTTAATTGCAATGTTATATGTAACGTAGTTAACGAGCAGCACTGAGGACCACTAACTAAACATGTCTTAAGGAGAAACACAGCTGACAACCATTTAGAATTTAAGTAAGAATGTGTAACTTAATTCAATAGCACAGTGGTATTTGAATATTATTTGAATGGCGTTTTGTGTCAGCAACCTAAATGTAAATATCTGTTTTTACAATGTAAGCCTGTCACAGCATTCATCATGTAAACTTATACACATTCTGTATCAATAGACGTTTCATCTTGTGTTATCATTGAAAATGCATTACTCATCAACACATAGGTGGTTTTGAGGGCGACTATACTATACTTCATAATGTTTCCTTGTGGCTTTACCAAAGCCATTAATCCTGTATCCTCCAGTGACTGAGGGTGCTGCAGGCATCAAGTAATACCTGAATGTCACTTAGTTGGGGAAAGTCGCTGTTCTTGCAGGCTGTGGTTAATCTCCCCCCTAAAATAAGTTTAGTAACTTATTATAACTTGTAACTGAAGCCCCCAGGAACAGCTCTGTGCTGCATAGCAATAATGGTCATAATGGCCACAGTTGAAATTGCAGGTCAAATGAAACCCTGGGATGTAATAGATGCAGAACAACACCAAAAAAACCTGACTGACACACAGTCCTAAGAGGCAATTGCCAGAAAATGTGGTTATGGCTAATGTGTTGGCAAACAATACTGTACTTGTTCGCTCAGCAGACAAGGGATAACATTTAAGGCCACAGTATGCTACATCTGACGCAGGCCGTCCGATGCAGTCGGATACCCAGTCAGGAGGTAAATGTGTTCATACCTTTTCCGAAAGCGTGGGGAGGGGTGGTTTGTGTGTCCTTTGTCTTGTGATTGCCATGCAATTAATGATATAAACAGTGCAAATGTTCACTTTCTGAGAAGGGAGGGTTTGTTGATCACAATTATGTGTTTTCTCTATGTGTTTGCACTCTCTACACAATTATAAGTGGTGCTTATATATGCAGGTATAACAATGTACAGTGTGAGTTTCACTTCTCTCCAAGGAGCGCGGGCAGATTGTTGGAAAGAAAATGGAGATTTCTTTACAGGTACACAGCATACATGTAGAGAAATCTGCTGTGGTGTGGATTTGTCCATACCAAAGGAAGGTGACAAAATGGAAACAAATAGTAACTCAAATCACCAGTTTTATCAGGGTAAATTTTATTTAAATTATTGGGGGGAAATTATTATTGCCTATAATTCACAGTAGACATAATTTGATATCGTCCCTGCCCTAAACTGACAAGTCCAATAATAACTGCTTTAGCTTGGTTTTCTGCTGCCCCCTCTCCTAAAAATAATCATCTTTATGTGGCTAGATGCTCAGCTTTCTTCAACAACTATTTGGTAATTTAATGTGTCATGTGGTGAGTGATAATTCTCTGTGGGTTTTTCACATTACACATTTACATTGTTTAATCAAACTACTAATTAGTTTAGGTTTAAGATAGACTTTAATATAGCTGAAGTTACAATAATTAGTTTATTTCTGACACTGATTCATTGTGGATATTATATTTCAGGCCTATCTTTGTGTCATTATTTATTGCGTAATTCTAATGCTGATGGTAGAAGTGTGTGAGGATTTAGATTTAGATTTATAGCCTCAGCTATGTTTGCTCCTAGATCGCACATCCAATTGTACAACTTAGACAACAACACAAGCATAAAATAAGAAATCCAAATTGCAATAAAGTAGGTTAGGGCTGGTCTGGTGTGGAACAGTATCTGTGTGGTGGAAATATTTTAATCTTGTGGGAGTCATGTTTACCCTAGATGTGTAAAAAAGGGAAAAGAAGCCTTTGAGCTAAAGAGTAATTTGATTACTTGTTACCTGTAGGCCTACAGGTGTGTCCCAGATGATGTAAGGCACCTCTGCCTGTAGAGACAAAGATGACTGAAGTCCAGGCCACGGTGGAGTTTTCTGTGGAGCTTCACAAGTTCTACAATGTGGACCTGTTCCAAAGAGGGTGGGTATTATCACTACATTGCTTAATCTTTTGTATATCCTTACTGGGCTGACACATATACGTTTCAGCAGGCAGTTTTGTATACAAACATAAACGTTGACTTGTTCATTCAAAATAGGCCAGCTTTGGTTGCATGCTTTGAAATAAGTTAGCTATAGTTAGCATCATGTCACAGTGGGAGGAGAGGACCAAATCATATTCTTTCAAAGTCCCAGCTAGTCTCGAAGTGTTTGTAATCTTGTGTAGATCTCCAAGAGATTTGAAAAATGGTCTTTGTATAAAATATGCCATAAAAAGCTTGACTTGCCTACATTGCTGATTAGTGCATAAGTTGACATAATAATCCAGAGGTATCCACCTCTTTTTACCGTTTACCTTTGTGAAATTTTCAGTTTTTGTTGACATTGTGTCAGAGAGTTGATTTAGCCCTGTAGTTAGCCCTATGGCAGTATTTGTTTACAGTGTTGTTGAAAGGTGTCTTCACACCATTTACATACAGATATGTATTACTACATTAGAAACATTCTGTCATTATAATTCAGTTCAATGCAATACCACCCCAAAATATTGTATCGGCACCTCTTTGATGACGTCAACAAAAAACAAAATTATCAGCTTTACAAAGATGGGATGTGTTGCAGGGTTAGGTTGTCATGTATCTACATCATACATTATGGGACAGTCCAGTCCCATAATGTATTATAAGTAAGCAAAAGGTGTCTCATATATTCAAAGTCCTGTGTGGTGCTCAAGCGACATCAAAAAGCTCAGATCAGTCAACAACAACCCATGAGAACATAACAAAAGTCAAGTTTTGTTAACTTCAGTCAGCCTCTATAAAAATTTTAACTTTATAGTGTGCGAGTTCTCATGGGTTGTTGTTCAGTAATGTATTATGTCATACTTTTGGTCACAGTGCTGAAAATGAATGTAAACAATATGTGATGGAATTTGTTTTTAAATTCCTGTATGTCTTTTGCATATTTTTTGTCAAATGAAAACTGAATCAATAAACACAATCCATGCACAAATTGCTTCAGTTCTCAGATTAGCTAATCAACCTAGAACAGATTATTTACTATTATATACTATTATTTACTGACTTGTTTCTCTAGCATGGAGTGTGTTCAGCAAATGAGACACCTGTTGGATTTTGTTGGTCTTCTGAGCTTTAGGCTAAAGTGATCATGTGAGCCAGATTGATACTTAACAGAAAAACATTTGTTATTTTGAAGTCTTCACATTTTAGTTTAGCATGAGATTGTATCTTAAATAAACCATGTAACCCATTTTTGAACAGCATTGGTGAGCAGTTCAACAATATCAAAACTATTCCCAGAATTCCCATCCGAGCTCCCTCGTCACTTTCTGCGACCTGATAGCAAAGTGATTATTATAGTTTTATATTTTGGGGTGTCCTCCCAACACTGTTACACTGCATATAGCAAAATGTCCTCATCTAAAAGATGTGGTACCCATTTTGTGTAGTTACCATGTGATTTTAAAGTAAAACACTGGAGGGAAGAGTGACATGCAGTGTTTATACAGCACAGCTCTAACTGACATCTGGAAATGCCCTTTGTAAAAGCAGTGACACTTCACTGTAGTAAGCTAAAATTCCTGCTCTGTTCTCTCAGCTCATCAGAGCTTTAAGAGCTCAGGTTTACTACATGAGCAAGTGCAAAAGAAAGTGCTCATTATTAATTTATGAAAGGTGTAGAGTCATTTTACAAGTAGAGGTACTAAAGCTAACCTGTGCAGTTTGTTCCACTTTCTGTGTTTCCAAGCTTGCACCCGGTCCTCTCATCAAAGCTAACTGGGTTAGTTTTTGTTACCCTTTCTTTATTGAATTCTTTCTCTATTTTCAGATTCTACCAGATTCGTGCCAATTTAAAAGTGCCACCACGGGTTCCGCACAAAGTTGAGACCAGTCTGCTTCACCCAGCAGGTTAATTCATTTTTGAAGATGTGGGCGTTTCAAACCCCGCTGCAATTGTTCTTTGTGCACATACACACATTTGTAAAGAGTTATGGTGTATTATTTTGTGTTACATCATGAAAAGTTGGATTTGATCTAAAGCTTTCTTGTAGTGATAAAGCAGTCAGGTCTCTTATGTGAATGCATTTCCCTTTTCTCTGTTTCTTGTGTTGCACCTAGAAATGTGTAGTTTTGTTGCTTAACATTTTGCTCACTGGCCTTATGTCTCACAATAGGTGCATTATGATTGCACAACCTTTACCAATAAACTTCACTTTACAGGTTGAAAAGGATGGTAAAAATATAACTACTAGAAGTAAACCATGAAATCCACAAATAGTTTGTTAATCAAGTTGCAGAAGTAAGACAATTAATAAATCCTCTCGTCCTGTCATTCCATGTTTTCCAAGGATTTATTTGTGATGTAGTAATTTTGTCTATAATGTAGCAAAGAAATGTTGTCCATTGTATAAAAGAGCTTCCTATATGGTGAAGGTAGGTGTATATCAGTGGGCATATTATGATTTTTGCTGATGTGGCGTACCAAAAATGTGGTTGACTCTTTATCGCTATAGGGACAATGTTGAATCACTGAGCTTGAACATGCTTGCAAACAAAATGGATTAGGTAGAACAAATGTTTCTCACACAACAGTACTGTTCCTTCTGCTTTGGCCTAGCTTTTGTCCTCTACTCGGAAAGTCAACACCAGCCCCCAGCCTGATGCTGGTACATAATGGCTGTTGCTGGCATTACTTTCTAGTCACCTTGGCCTGAAGGAATCAGTGTATTTTATTGTTTAAATTATCCCTGAGTACAGTAGTCACAACCGGTATTTTGGCCAGTCTTAGTAAACCAATTAAAATACAGGATGATAGGTATTTTTCTGCCCTTTGCATTTTGCATGAGCTGCTGCTATTCTTTCATATTACACTAAAAATATGTTTTGTATTGGGTATGATGTTCAATGTCATTTTATCTGTCTTCAATGTTAGCACTGTTTTTAATTTATTTATTGTTTTAGTGAGTGTGGATTTGGTGTACTCGCTGTTCTACAGGCAGAAAGCGGGTGCATATACCTTGTCCCCTTGCTTAGACAGCCGTGCTGCTCCAGCCATACAAAGCATTCCATTGTGTGCCTCACATAGTAAATGATGGTAATAATAGGTCCAAAAAAAAAAAAAGGTGATTTCTAATGTGAAAATTGTAATGGTGGGTTTCCCAATTTTGATTGCTTTGAAATTTGCTCAAGATTGTTGATGAAAACTGAATACACTTCGATCTTGCCAAACCCAATGAACTCTGAACATGACTGCTTAATAAATTTAAAAAACATCTAAAGCTCTTTCCTCCTTAAACTCAACATTAGCCATGTATAAAATGCCTGGCTAGTGGTTGTGTGCCTGGCCACAGCGCCAAATCATCCATCTTTAAATGTTTTACCGGACAAATGTAAGGGAGGTAGTTTGGTTACTGTTGCTCAATGGATATTTTTGACATACCACATAGTGAAGCGCAATGTTTCTGTTTAGGCTCTGATCTGGCCTTCCCTGCTTCGGTCCAAGATGATATGATATGCAGCAAAACTTTCCAAATTCTGTATAAGAATGAAGAGGTTGTGGTCAACGATGTCCTCCTCTTCAAAGTGATGATGCTGCTTGATGAAAAGAAGGTAAGTTAAAAAAAAATTAAAAATACATGTTACAGCTGTACAGCAATTAAAATTGGTAAAGTTGTCTAGACAGTATTTGTTTGACAGCTGAACATTAGAAATGTGCCCCGCCCGCCAATGCACTCACTCCATCAACCCACACACGCGCCATGTAATTTCTGTCTGTCCTCTTTCTCTGCAATGTCAATTTTAAAAAATCAAAAGTGAATCACTTGGAAAAGTGAGTCTGCATTAGAGATAAAGCAATTGGTTTGTCCCGCTCCATGGTTCACTTGTTCTCGATGCTGTTTGTTAGGAATAACTTCACATGTTTCATTGGAGTGTAATAAAATGCTTAACAGCCAGCATGCCTAGAGGACAGTTGGGCTACAAACGACTGGAAATGGACCAGGATTCATATAGATGTTACTAATCTAACATCACAAAAACGTGATGTATGTATAATATAATCATCTCCAGTTGGCTGGGTCTATATAAAGTGAAGATCAGTAAAATAATTTGATAAAACTGAGACATTTCTATATATTTTATAACATTTAATATCAGATGAATGGTTTGAATAGGATAAATTGTTGAATGTAGTAATACAGATGAATTTCTATGAATTTGTTTATTTGTGTTATTGAGTGTTGGCTTAACGCAGAGCAGACACTGATACATTCCAGTGAAACTTCTCTTGAATTCAACCAAATAGTCAACTAATGCAACACACTTTCTCTCGCTACCCTTTTGCTTATGAATCATAAAAAGGAAAACATTTTGAGTTTGTTCTGGAAGAAAAGGGTTAATCAGTGGATGAAATTGACCCTATAATGAAAGATAGCCCGACTGGACTGTGAACCAAGTGATATTCACTTGACTTTCCCACTTGTTCCTGTGGCTGTTCCTAATCCTCAGCTTTGTGTCCTGAGTAATTTTTTTTTTCATCGTGACTATCACATTGTGTCTACCTGAACAACCTGGGTAGATGTAAACCATAATTTGCAACATAACACTTTACAACTTCGTAAAAAAAAAAGAAGAAAGAAATGGAACAGTATTCATTGATAGTATGCTTATACTGGTTGGTAGATTAAAAAAACAATAGTCAAGATTAATCTTGTTCAAAAACAAAGCTTAATGATGTTGTACACATCAGTAATGTCTGTTAATGATTTAATCAAATAATTGCCCAACCGTATACCAGTCATTTAAAAAATGCCTTGATCAGCCTTGATACAGATCTTGCAATTCAACGCAGGGCATCCGCCTTTTACGCAAAGCCTTAGACTTGACTGATTGACCCCTGTGTTTTTTTAACATCCTCAGGTGGAGGAGTCCCTTGTTGACATGGATTTCCAGCTTTTCTTGGATTTATACTTTACAGATGGTGATTACACGTAGGTATCACAAGATTGTAACTGAAATTGTGTCAGTGTTTGTGAATTGATATTTGCATGTCATATGCAAATGAGGGATTGATAAAATCTAACGTGTGCTCTTATTTTATTTCTTTAGGCCAGATGATCCAAGCTCTCTTCAGAATATCAGTGGACGCACTCTTCATTTGCACTTTAGTCTTCAGCGAGGCATCCACCAATACATCAATGTCATGTTTGACTACTTCCACCTGTCAGTCATCTCTGTAGCCATCCATGCCTCCCTGGTGGCACTCCATCAGCCCCTCATCAGGTCAGACTGCTTACCAACTCAAGTTTTAGACATAGACAAGCAAAGAAGTAACCCATTTCTTTGCTCTGAATAGATATATCATACTCACACAGGTATTTGAACTGATTCGTAATTCTTTACTGTTTCTGTTTGAATAGAAAGAGAAAGAAAACTGCTTATCTGTTTATACATGCATCTACTGTATATTCTGTACCGCTTATCCACAAAGGTCTATCTTTTACAGTTTTCAGTCTGTCACAAGGCCTTGTCAGAAGTGTCCCATTAATTTACTGGTTTCCTTAGCTTGACCCTAGATATACCATTAACTCTGTTTATCTACCTACATGTAGTTTTCCTCGGCCAGTGAAAACCACATGGCTTAACCGCAATGCTCCAGCACAGAGCAAAGACTCGGTCATCCCACCCCTGGAGCATGTGGTGTTTGGCAGCAGTTACATCAAGCAGGTTTCACCAGATGTAAGTCAACCCCCATGTAAAGGAAAGTGTCATTGTCAATGTCTTTTTATATTTATACAACCAGGCTGCAGGCTATGGGGCAGGCTAAACTTTACAATGTCCAAGATGAGCAGTGGCAGTCAGGTCTTTTTCCTTTTAACAGAGAGAAATAAGATGTAAATTGAAGCTTGGATTGTGCTGTGTATGTTGACTGCTGGTAATACAGGCTTTCATTATCAGATCGGAAGAGCGTCGTGTAGGGAAAGAGTGTAGATCTCGGTGGTCGCCGTATCATTAGACAAAACAATCAGAGA
>OMOW01062644.1:10256-21775 GCA_900312555.1 Lamprogrammus exutus
CCGATCTGTGACTGGAGTTCAGACGTGTGCTCTTCCGATCTCGATCACGCATCATCACGCATAGGCAAAAGAACACAGCGCAACTTCCTACGTCCTTTTACATTGTTAGATATAGAATTCAATTACATATTACAAATAGATTTTGCAAATTGTGTTTGTATATTTTGTAAATATTATTGTAAATATTGATTAGATATCTAACCTCATTGTCCCTGCACTGGAACGCCGCATCACTGCTGTCCTCTACCTTTCTCATTTTCTTTTCCTGCCATACCTGCCAGCGCAAAATGATGACAAATGTTGAGTTGGAATGACATAAAAGTCGCATGAATTCCGATCTGACGGGTCAGACTGCGGCCGTATTGTCACAATCAGATATGTATGGGATTCTAATACCACATATGAAAGAGGCCCAAATCTGATATGAAAAGATCGGATCCCATGTGTTTTTCGCTGTTCTAAAAAAAATCAGATCCATGTAACATATGAGGAAAAAAATCGGATCTTGGCCACCTTATACCTGCAATCTAAACGTAGCCTAAGATACTATAAATCTACATAAGTTAGACTACAGTAGAGCTTTAAATCTGTAAAGGGCAAACGAATTTCCACTCATAAAGCTAAAATCAGTGTAATGACTAATACCTGATTACAACCATCATGTTCTCAAAAAGGCCCTTCTCTGCTTTCACCTTCTTTATCATTGGTTCAAGAGGGCTATTTTCATCTTGTTAACCTTTGTCCAAGTCAAAGACAGTCTGGTCGAGTCCTTAGTAAAAATATAAGGACATTGCAATAAATAGCCCATAGAAAAGAAGCCATGAAGTAGAAAAGAGCAATGATTGCCTTGCAGGACAATGTGGATGTGGATAGTGGATGATCGATGTGTAAAAGCACAATCCCAGATAGGAATCAAATTCTCGCTAATGCTGTTGGCTCCAGCACGGCCCATTATTGCTTTATTCTGATGGAAAGAGCAAAATGACATTGCAGTTTGCAGTGGGAGATTATTTTCCATTTGTTCTTGTGTTTTATCTCCATGGCCTCTGCACGCTTCAAAGTAACTTAATTCCACTATGATACGTGTCAACATGAATACACCATGAATGGACAGCATAGCAGAAAATCTCATCTGCTCATGTACCATTTAAGCTTTTGTTTAATGATCGAGTCAGTACCTAATACCTGAAATACCTCCACTACTGATGTGGGGTGTACATCCTCTCATTTTCCCCCTGCTAAATTCCCTGTGAATCAACCAATTACCTTGCTCAGCTTCTCTGAGCTTTCACAGAACAAAGAGCATTTCTCTACTCAGACTCCCATTTTATCTGCCCTGCAAGGACATATTGATCCAGGCTTCCAAATCTAAGTAACACAAGAAAGGTATTACAGTTTAAAATATTCAATTGCAATGCAACAACATGTGGTATAGAGTTGGTAGATTTGGAAACACAATCGTTCTTACTTTGGCCAATAAAACATGATTACTTTACCCTCACTTTTGAATTTTGGGGTTCAAAAATGGAATAAAAAGAAAAACTGTCAAAAAGATCATTTGAGAAAGTCTTTGTATTTCACTTCACCGCTCGCACTGCACATATGGTACCTGAGGGTGGTAGTTAAAGATCTGCTCATGACAGGTTGTGGATAAAGCGGCTCTGTGTGTCTTTATTACTGTGTATCCTGTTTGTGTGTTATTCTGCAGCAGCTGGCCACATAGCCCCCCAAAGACTGCCTCCCTCTGCCTCGATTAGGTCCAGTGGTCATCAGCAGTGCTGTGCTTCTATAGCTCACTACCCAAGGTCGGCAGGCCCTCAGGCACTCAGACACTCACAGTGTGATTAGCCTAAATATCACACACTCGGTTATCCGGGGCAGACAGGAGACTTAGCATCAACAGGAGAGAAATGTGCATGTCAATGGTTATGACTGAATGCTGTGCCCGTGCACCTGTGTATTTGTGTTAACAATACTGTTTGTAGTCATGATTTTGGTTTTTGTCCAATACTTTTTGTGTTTCTTTTCTTTTCATGTTTGGCAAAGATGAAAAGAAAAACTATAGCAAGGATTCTGTGTTTCATCCAGCAATGTGACCCTGCTGAAACCCAGACTACTGGAAGTATTTAATCAGGTGATTCTTAAAATGACCAGGTGCTCTTGACATGATCCCTCCATATTTCGGGGGGATTTACATCAAGATTTTGTAAGAGCCAGTTTAAATGGCTCTAACAATGAAACCATAATCCTTAGCGTCATCATTCGTACTGCATCTGAAAGCTAAGGCTTTGAGTCTGTTTTCCATAGATTGACATTGTAGAGCCACATAGTAGGGCAGTGATGATTTTCTGGATCTATCACATGGTGACAGCGATACATGAAGAACTTAGTGCCATTTACCCAGCTTGCAGCCTGGCGCACCGCTACTGGAAGTCCAGAGAAACTCCTTTGTATAACTGTATGAGACATCATCCATTACAGGGGAGAATGATTTCAGTGTTGGTCATGCCTTTAAACAACTTCCCACTGGACGTAATGCCTCACTTTTATCGATTTATATCCCCTTTTCCAGGTCAGTGTTGGGCAGCAGGTGATTCATTCAGTTGTTGCAGGCAAAGGGCTCCATTGTTCAGCTGTTGCTTGGTCACGTGCACCAGGTGTGTGATATTGAAAGGACCATGGCTGCAAACACTCTAACTTTATGAGGAAAGTATTTTTATGACCCTGTACCAAAAGTCTGCTCTGTTCTGATTGGCCAGCAGTGACATAATTTAAAGTTAAACTTCCAGTACAGTTTAGGGCCTATGGCTTTGGATTGCTGGATGTATTTCTGTAGGTGTCAACTCAAGTTTTACAAAGTTGACAGAAAACAGATATTGAGGAACTTATTATTACACACTAGTTAATTAACATAGTATCTATCAGCCTGTTTGTTTCAAAGTAACTTATCATATGGTAATCCTTGATTCAGAGTTATTTAGGAACCATTCATTAATTGTTCACTGATAAGCAATCAGTTCCTGAGTTGTTCCTCTGTAACTACTCAGGGAGATATGTAATTCATTAGAAGTGATACTGTTAAACTTACCCATTAAGTGATCAAATGTAGACTGTAAAATCATTGTCTGTGAGTAAATAATTTGTAGATAATTTTCTCTGGTACCCCATGATTATACTTTGGCATATGTTGCTTCTTTGTATTCCCTTTAGGAAGCATGTATCACGTGGAATTGTACAGACTGCCACTGCACTGGAGATGGATGATATTAACTGGCCGGTATTGGATTCTTAATAAAAGGACAAAATTGCCCAATATGTCACACTAACCCCTGTGTGTATGTGTTACTTGGTAAAAAACATCTCCCTGTTTTTATGTGTGTGTGTGGTGTGGCTTGTAGGATCTTGTGCTTATATAGCTGTGTGTGGATGTTTGCTTACATGGCTGCAGCCCAGACACACATTTTTAAACTTGGATGAAAGGGATTCACAATAAAGAGCAAATGGATCTGTTTTGTAGCATTGCTTTGCTATAAACGACATCAGGAATTGTGCAAATTAAATAAAGATGAAAATCGCTGCAGATAGGGACAGGGACTTTTGACTTTAGGGTCTAATTCCTCATCGTGAGCAAATAGAGTTTGCTGTTTTCTCTCTTTTTTGTAGCATTCATACAATATAATAATTTATTTTACTAATAGATTACCATGAGTGCATGTTTGACACGAGCGCTGATAATCCCATTAATCAGTCACATCGCAATGATGCAACAAAATGTTTTAATTTGGGGTCACTGCCTCTTTCCATCTTTATTCCTTCCTCATTTTTGTTTTTTCACTCTCTCAGCTTTTTCACTGGTGATGGATTGGTATTATTCTTATCAGCAGCTAATTCTCTTGTCGTTGTCACAGCCAAGTCTCCCTTGGAAACAGGGTTACATTCACATTCCCTGTGGCATGTGCGACTTGTTGTTCCACACACAGTTAACAACCTAGCATCAGGTTCTATTAGTGGATCGGGTATTTAATTTTTCAATTTAAATTTTTTGTAACGCTCAATCCATTTTGTGTCACATTTTAACTTTGAAGAAAATTATTAATCGAGCTATTTTTAGGCGACACCCTCCATATGCAATTTCATATCATTCTGATTCAGTTGAAAGGTAATAAATGTCCTTAGTTATGAAGTGATAATGCTCAAGATCCTTCCTTTATTTTGCAGATATTGTTTTTCCTATTTTTTTGTTGTTGTAAATTTCAGTAACATCTTTCAGTAGCAACTCTTCCCACTATTAATCAAGTGTTACTTCCTGAAGGTGTCACTTGTTTCTTTGTCTCCTCAGCCATGGTGGCTATCACTGCTTATTAAAGTGTGATGTGCTTTTTTCAGGGCGAATTCCATCCCATCCTAGTCCTTTTACTTTTTAGTCCAATTCTGTTGAACAGTAATGTCCCATGTTGAGTACATCAGAGCCCCCTAAGAACCTGTGTAAGACTATGGAATCTGGATAGCACAGCACTCATATACATATGTTATGACCTCAGATTCAGCCACGTCCATCAGATGATGATGTATAACAGATATAAATCCTTACAGACTCCCATCCATCAGCAAGGCCTGATTTTTGCTTCCTATACAATACTGACCTGCAGGATTCCCATGCACAGACAGGCTATGACATTGTGTCGACATAAATCCATCAGCCTCTGCTGCTCATTCTAACTATTCAGCTCTTTCTTCTATTTGTTCGAAAGAAATCCCTGTTGCATCATGGGAAACACCCACTGCTTGGTGCAGTGTTTGAAGCAGTAAATCTGTCCAGAACTGAGTGCTGATGGAATTTTGATGCATTATGTTTGGTGATCAATAAAAAAAGAGAGAAATTTGACATTTATTTCTTGGAGTATGAGCATAAATTGTGTCTTCAGATTAGTTATGCACACATATATTACATAACAGCGGACAATATTCTTTGAAACCACACATCTTTCATCGAGTTTGTATGACTGAGAGGAGAATGTAATGTGTTTTGCTTCCTGGGGCCTTAATGCCCTGTGGGTGATAAAAGTCATACCCACATGGTTGATGCAAAAGCGTGCAAGAAGGTGAATATCCTTATTATTGATCTGATTTCTTGTACTAAAAGACTCCCTCAGATATGACAAAATGAAATGATCTCTTAGTATTTGCACCATCACCTGCAGCCTGTCAGAACAGAAAAATCAAACCAAAACTCAATTGATATTTAACCCACCTGAGCGCTAGATGTGGGACTGATCAAAGATGCATCGTTAGGTTTGGTCTGCTTGATGCAGAAATGTATGGTACAGCAGCGTCTCTACTGCAGGTAGCTCTGTCTGCCCCATGGGGAACAACACAAATAAATAGATTTTCCCTCTCCTGCTGGGTACAGAAGACTTGCTTGGCCAGGGCTGAGGCATTCCCCAACACACACTGACAGATTACAGTAGCTGACACCAACAATCTGTCCTCCAACAGATTTGGATTGACGTAATGATCGCTCCATGTTTCCTTGTACATTACGTCATTTAGCAGGAAGATGCCACAGCTATAAGTCATTTCATTTGCAATTTATTGAGTGGGTGCAATACAGCTCTTAGCATGCATTAGATTGTGTAATGCAACAAGACTATTGTTCCAGAGGAGTCAAGCATATTCGCAACATTTTAGGATGTTCATGTCACTCACAGCACGCAGACAACTGTAGACTGTAAGCGGTAGTATAGTAAAACAGAGCTTTGTTTTTAACAGTTCCGCTTCGGAACAGATCATACATTGTTAAGGGATGCAGGAAAAGCAAAACTCTCCTTTGTTCTAGCAGTCAATACTTGTTGAGCACATCAGCAAATTAAATGCAAGTTGTTGTGACTCAATTTTCTCTCCAGCGCTCCAGGATTTGGTTAGTTAAGGTATATTTGTCATTTCTCCAACATTAAGCTGATGTTTATAAGCTCCTTCAGAGTTGGTTAGACGTATCAGTGCTGTTGTGTCAGTGTGAATCAATGTCCACCCGCTTTCAGTCTCTTTGGAAATGCCAAATGTTTCTCCTGCTCTCAGTTCCTCACTGAAAGCGGTTGAATACTGCATTCCCTCGTTCTACTGCTTTCACACAGGTCTGAAGTCTATGAATGACCTTTTTGGGAGACGACGGACAACTTTTGACAGCTCAGACAGATCAGTCGTGTGTTCTTTTTAATCCAAAGGGAAGTTGATTTCGATCACTTTGGTCCCTGAATTTCTTACTGTAGCATTATAGGCATCGTGTGTGTTCAGTGTGTACTGAACTCAAATACACTAATCAATGTTGAGCATATTTCTCATAAAAACAAAATCTGCAAAACGTATGAATTGATTGGGCATTGTTCTAAAGGCAGTATTTTGATCGGAAGTGAAAATTGTCATTGAAAACCATCAGACACAGCAATTGGCCTGTTAACGGAGGACTGGGGGCATGGCTGGTAGTGGCTTACGTGGACTACGGACAGGCTGTTCGGTTTTCAATTCAAACATAGAAACTGATTTTCATTTTCACCCATTTTTATTATATTTCAATAAGTTTTGGAGTTTTTTCTTTTCATTTCAATTTAGTTTTTCTGTCTCGCTTATGCTGTTAGTTTAATTTGATCTTTATAAACAACGTTTGTTTTGTAACTTTTGTAAACTACTTTTCTTATCAGTTTACTTTGAGTTTTAGTAAATGGTAATGACCTTGGTACCAGCCAATCATCAAACTCATTCTTGTGGCTCAAACAGTTCTCTGGGACTCCCGGTAGATGTTTTCTCCTTCACACCCCAGTTGCAGCAGCTCTGCACACTGTTATTGTGTGGACTGCCTTAAAATTCCGAGCTGTGAAAAAAACAGAATTGAGGTTTTCCTTTATTGATGCGATATATTAATTTAGCTTTGATTCCATAGGAAGCAGTTAAATATGTTAATATACTGACTTTACTGGCTTTCACCTGGGGCATACCTTATAACTACACATCTGTAATAAAAGAATATGATGGGGCTTCAGTTCTCGTGCTAGCGATTTAGCGAGACACAGTGTAGTTAGCATTTGTTGTCATGTATTGTACCCATCATCTGAAGTGAAGATCAGCATTCGTAGTCAGTGATTTCTGAAATGCATTTATTCAATGGGTTCTTTTCATTATATGTATAGCCGCTCCAATGTTTAGATGAGATCCAGCTTTCATTTGGGTGAAACGATCTTTATTACTTGGCCTCGGGATACAGTTTTTTTTCCACACTTGGATCTATAACATGCAGTGCAGCTGACTGTCTCCTCTCACTTCGATAGTACTTGAAATTCACCAAATGTGTACACCAGACTCTCCATTTCAATTGGAAAGTGCTTAGCATAATAAGATAATTAAAGGTACTTCTCATTATGGTAACATTTTTTTAGCTTAACACATACTACAATACACTGTAGTCAAATGCACTACATCTTCTTTATAGTCTTTCAGAATATTTATAACTTGCTCAGTGCTTACATAAAATCCAATTCCTTTCAGTTCCATTATATTAATAAGGCTGTAGATAAAGAAGTACAGCAGACTTGTATGAGAGGCGCTGGCATTCCTCTGCATTTAATCTACACACACCGTGTACACAAAACAGCCACAATGGGATTCATTCATCAAGAGCCACAGACATTTATACAGAGAACATTGTAGATGTTTGCAATGAAACGAGTTTTTACCAGCAAAGCAGCCTGTATTTGAATAAACTAGCATTACCGATGCCCTTTCTTATTAATCATAAAGTGCCAAACTATGGAGATGGAGATAATCCAATGGGGCAGGAAGCAGAGAGTAGGACTTAGAACTCTCACGAAATCGCTGTTTGACTTAAGGACATTAGACACAGACAATCCTCACGTCAAATATTATACTCCAACGCTTTTGTTTTGTGCCGGTGCATTGGGAGGACAGCGTTATTGTTGAGACAACACTGCCTGTGCTAGGCTGCTTCAGCAGACTCGGATGTTACCTCGCATTACTGGATCACAAGTACACTTAAATGAGCATCCAAATTAGAAGTTTGTGTGAAAGGGAGCTGCAGCTGTATGTAAGATTACATTTTCCTCATCCCTGCATTGTTTTAGTAGAATTTCTGTGGATGTCACTCATTAAATCAGCTTTACAAGAGGAGCGTGAGGCTGTTTAGTCAATTCTGTTAATGGACGACGTCCTTTTTCAACCTTGACTGCGATCAAACTACAATAGGAAAATGGCAGAGGTGGGAACTGTGAGGAGTTTTGAGTGGAGGAAAGGAAAAGAGACTGCAGTGTAGCTGTTGGAGGATTGGGATATTATCATTACCATAAGATGTAAAAGGCAAACATGAGGCTCAAAAAAGCTCTTGGATAAGTCAGATTCTCGTTCCGGTTGTGTCCGGCATACATTAAGCCTTGCTTGTGTCATCTATGCCTCTGCTTTTGGAGTGTATCTCCAAACCTAAGCTGCACGGCTCCCTTCAATCACGCCCTCAGTTGGTAAAACATAGCTATTTCACAGCTTCCTCTTTGCCAAACTTTTGCGTTTAGCTGAGGACATCACACATCACAAACCCCTAAGGGAGGAAATTGATCCCCTTGTCACCAGTGTCTTCTTGCCTCACCCCACTGTTACTGCCAATGCAACCTTTGTCTTTACAAAGACTAAAAGTAACTGGCAGACCCTTTTTTATTTGGTTGTCCTTCTCTTTGTTTTCACCTTTCTTTGGCTCGGTGTTAGGTTCAGCCTTTACAAGTTCACACTGCTGGTGCCCGGCTAATGCTGCAGCTACCGCATTAATCCTCTCAGTTTGTTGGAGACAGAGGCACAGAATCAGGAAGCATTAAGACAGGCGCCCTTGCCCTCCTGTTGTGGGGTAGATTAATAGAAAAACTGCCAGTGCAACATCTGTAAACAGACTGATGCTGTCGAGAATGTTGCTGGGAAAGGAACATCAAATTGCCTCATAGGAGCATTAGTGAAAATTAACCATCCTGTGACATACACTGTTATTTTGATCTTGTCATACATCTATGCCAGCGTGACTTTGGGTTTGTGGAATTTGCTGCATTGTGGGTGGGCTGATTTTGTACGCACTCTCAATGTCAAAGAAGAAGTGATGACAGATGGATTTAAATAAATAAAAGTTGAAATATGCAAGGTCTGTGTTCTTGAAGGACAATTTTGAAAGCAAATTATAATGTGCGTAAATGTGCCACATGGGGGTCATGGAGAAAAATCTGACAAGAGATAGCCACCTGATAGGACACACATCTCACACGGCCTCACCAGGTTTTTAACCACTGTATAATTTGCAGCTCTACTGCCCTCTAGAGGAATATGAATTGCATCACAGTTTATCCTCTGCAGTGCATGCAAAACTCTATGACATTCCAAGGGCATTTGAAGAGGAGCCGAGTTGTGATGGAAAAGCGGCCCACTGAACATTTTCTATTTCAGTTTTCGTTTCATCCTCTTTATTCAGGCTTTAGACAATGCCAGGTTTAGACTGCTATGCAACATTTTTGTCAATCAGACAACACAATACAGAATAAGGTAATTTCACAAAAAAATACAAATGCTCTTTGGTTTGGTTTGGTTGTGCAGGAAGCTTTGACATCAGACCTTATGAAGAAAATGTTTTGTGCCACGTGTCCAATTATTATTATTGTTTACATGTACAACATAGAAAACTGACTCAGAATGAAAGCTCCGTTGTACATCCATCTAAAACTCCTATTGATACAGCATGTAAGAAAAATACATCCACAGCTAAATCGGGATCATTGGGTGTTTTGGTTCTTTCAGCATCAGAACATCCAAGGCGACACAGCCAGGGGTTGATCAAGCCCCAACGTGTTTCTTGAGTTGCATGCAAGTCTCTTGTCTCGATTCAAAGCTGCCTCAGAGGTGTACCTGATGCCGTTCCTTCCAGTGATGACCATATGACTGTAGGCTTTACAGAGGGACTAACCCCCAAATCCACTGTTTACTGTCATTGTATTAATATTAAAACTAGTTTGTGCTAGTTTGGACTGACAATAAACCTGCGCAAAGTGAATCCTAAAGGGAACATGTTGTAAACACCTTCAAAATGTGTTTTCTTTTCTCCATTGGTCGCAATATTGGATGTTTTTTTGTGGTCAGTTTAGCTCCTACCTGTCTGTGTAACACATGGAGGTAATAGTGGTGAATGGTGTGCTTACTACACCTGAAAGCCCTGGTCCCTGGACTGTTGTAATCCACCATACGTATATCACAACAGTCCTGCACCCCCTCCAGGACTCTCTGTAGTCCCCAGGGCCCACTTTGAAATCCACTGTCAGAGACTAAAATGGCTCTATCATGGACTGCCCTCTGGATTCCAAGGTTACAATAGAGGACAGAGGTATTAGCCTTTGGTTTTGGTTTTAAAGTCTGCTATAAATGTATACTGTAGGGCTCAATTAGGTGTAATACCATAAGTCAATTTCTTCAGCATATTCCTGTCCTGTTTGTGGTTTTAATTTATGGTGATAAACACTGACACAGTTAGGCCACATTACTGCGATTATATCCAATCTGCTGAAATTGGTGTAGTGTTTTCAATATAACACATTAAAAATACAGACTGCCTGAATCTGCTGAGAATAATTATAATGAAACCATAATGAAATGTGACATGCATTAGATGTGGTGTTCGGCGCAGGTAACGGTGAAAGACAATGATGAAAAAAACACTCACTTTGTGTTATACATTTGGAGCTGTCAGAGTGCCGCTCATTGTAAACACAGTGTGCGATAGATGGAGAAGATGATTCTAAGATAAGATAAGATAAGCCTTTATTTGTCCCACGATGGGGAAATTTCCAATTCTGCTGGTCATACTGTCATAGCGTACATATACATGCCTGAGCTAGTAAACAAATTAAAACCATGGGCTTTGTTCTGAGTGACATTACTAATTACCATATAAAGAAGACAGTAATTTGACGTTTTGGCTGCTGGTCTACTGCTTGAATGAATACAATTTTGTATTATTTTGCATAATTTGTATTGTTTTTGTCATGCGAGAAAAAAAAAAAAATCTTATGTTGATTTGCATTGTTTTAGTGTTAATTGGCAGAAGTAATTTGACAACCTTTGATCCTAATGAAACAGAACCCACTGCATAAACTAATGGGAAGTGGCCAAGTAAAAATCAAACAGAAGTGTGCCATTGAGGAGGTATCAACATTTTGGAAAAACATAAACATATATTTTATATGGTAATCAAACATAAAATACTTAAGAAGCAAGGTGTGCAAAGATGGATTTCAATTAAATTTGGTTAATTGGCAAGAATGGATCAAGGAAGTGTCGATTTAATTTGAAAAAGTGTACGATCTGGATACAGAATATTTTAAAACTTTTGCCTATTTCAAGGCCATTTTTATTGGGAAAAAAAAGAATATCTAATGGACTATCAACACACTAGAGATCGGAAGAGCACACGTCTGAACTCCAGTCACAGATCGGAA
>OMOW01062664.1:2929-13028 GCA_900312555.1 Lamprogrammus exutus
AAAAAAAAGGCACAGGTGCAGGGGTAGGAGTACTCATACTCATACTGAAACCACGTACACACACACAGAAACACAAACACTCAAATGTCCGTGGATCAACAACAGATGGACCAATCACGCAGCAGATACACATTTATTTTACAGCCAGTGAACAATGCCAGCTATGGAATCCTACGCACCAAACAAATTGTCTTTTTCTCAGCTGTTGATTGGTGTGTCTGTTTGTCATGCTGCGGGATTATGAGAATTGTGTTAAAGTGATTTTATACTTTTTTCCAACTTGGACAAGATATTCTACATGTAAATCTTGTGACAATATAACTGTTACAGACAAAATTTAAAATGGCAGAAAATCTGCACGGTGCAAGTGGCTGTGGTCCACGTGAATAGATGCAGCTGATCCCAAGGAATAGAGGGGGAAATAAATTTTTATTTATACAATGTCAGGTTCAGAAGTTATTAATGAAATTTCACTGTTCATCACATCAACTGTGTAAGAAGTGAATGCAGAAGGATGAGGAGATGGAGAAAAACTCTTTTGGGAAAAATTCAAACTGGCAGAAAATCTTTTAAGGGGCAAATGGGCGTGGCCTACATGAATGGCTGCCAGAGGGTGTAATGAAGCGTCAACCATTAAACCCAGTTTGAGATTTCTGAAAGGCATCACTCACACATACTAGATACTGAAAGGTATTTTCTCTTTGCTCTGCAGTTCCAGATGCCCTTGATGTGTGGATGCAAACTGAGCATAACCAAACTCTAATAATATGGAAAGTAAGTGAGAAGACTGTCTCTGTAATTATGGTATGGTTGGAATACCAGGGTAAAATCATGATGTTATTCCTCTGTAGGTGCTACTGGCAAATCAAAGTCATGGACAGATCATAGACTACAAAGTGACCTGGGCAAAGAGCACAGAGCTTGAACAACAAAATATAACCATTGTGTCTCCACCGGATCACAGTGTTGCACTGAGTCTGGACCCCAGCCAAGAGCATGTCATCACTGTTACAGCTCGGAATGTGAATGGTAGTTCATCCCCATCAGTCATCACCATCCCCAGACTCTATCCAGGTATGAGGTGTGAAGCTAAGTAGGTTAATACAAAACTCAAAGGGCATTAAAGATCCTCTGAAAGATTTTCTTCTCTCCTCTCCTCCTCAGTGAGCCACGATGTTCAGTGGTGGCCAGATTTTGGTTATAGTAATAAGTGAGCAACTGTCAAGTGCCATGATCTTATGATGAATGAAAATAATTTGTCATGATGAAAAGAGTAGACGCCTGCATAGTTTTTTAAGATGTTTTGATCCTAACTGGATCCTCATGGTGTCAAAATATTTGAAAATAGTCACTGCAACCATATTCTTACACATAGCAAAAAACTGTCAGGCAGTATGATCACAGGTGGGATTAAAACAATTTTACCCATCCAAAGTGACAAACATGTCCATGTCAGATTGAGACAGACTGCATTATAATGCATTATATTGTAACAGGCATATCTAAATGATTAGATGAACGGAAGTGTGTATGCATTGCCTTAACTTTCTTCATGTTGTATTTGTAGCTTGTTGCAATTCTTGTGAGACATTCAAGGTGGGTATTGGACAGTATGGTTCTCTGTTTCCTCTTTATAGTGTTCATGGCTGAGAATGTAGCCTCACAAGTATATGTGCTCACAAAAAAGAACATAACTTTCTGTGCAAATGGGTTTCATTGTTGGTAAGACTGATCCCAACATCAAACTCAAAAAGTAGCCAACACCTGTTCTGAGTTCAGCTTTGAGGATGTCATTTGCCTGCAACTCCACTATCTCACTTTCCAAAGTGGCACGGTTAGTAGGGCAGAGCTTTGTGATAGTTGAAGTAAGAGAGGACACATCCACACAAATTGGGCTCTCAATAAAGTTGAAAACATCCTCATACTCATTATTGCTTATTGTCTTTGCCAATATCCTCCATCTGTCTTGTTATGGTTGAACCGGACAACTGCAATCCTTCAATCTGCTTCAAAAGTCTGCATACAATATTTTCGCTGAAGCCAAAAAAAAAACAGTCTTTCACCATTTCTGTGTCAGAAAATGGCTTCTTTGCCCTCGTCAAGATCCATGCAATCTCAATAGATGCCTCAGTTAAATGCTCGCCCGTAGACGTTGTTCTGTGGATGGGTTTTTGCTGCCCAGACAGTGAAACACTCAGCTGCTTGATAGGACTCTTCCTCAGGTTGCTCTGAGGTGGATCTGAATCGTTGAATTTTGGCTGCATGGTTCGGAAATGGCGCTCCAAGATACAGCGCTTAAATCTAGAGCAGGTTTGCTTGCAAAGTAAATACAAAGGTTTTGAACCATGGAGAACAAATAAAAGCTAGTCAGTCCGTTTTCTTGAAACTTTCTATGTTCATCTTGAATGCTTCGTACCCTCCTTTTGTCGCTTTCCTGACCATCTGTAACCTGTCCAATTGTTCCCTGTCCCTGTTCCCTTCATCCGATTTGCGACTTTGTTTAATTAGGAAACAATCCAATTTTGCTCAGTTGTGCACTGGAGTTCGCTTTGCAGTGGCCTAGTTCCCGTTACAAACAAGGGAGTGGTGTTGCCATTTTTGCCCCCAATGTAGCCAATCAACCCAATATTTATTCACATGCAATAGTGTTTCAACAAGGCACCAAACTGGCAACCTTGCAAGTGATTTATATACAGTAGATATAGTTTTTTTCAGTCCCAAGTATTTGCTGCATTATAATGAATTTATAACTCGCCATGGGAGCCACTAATTAAAGCCTGGGGAGCTGCATGTGGCCTGGGAGCCGTGCAATGAATATCACTGCTCTAGATAAACAGCTTTTTCTTTCCAAGCATCATTTGAGTGGTTTAACAACCTATTTGATAATAATAATAATAATAATAATAATAATAATAATAATAAGGTATGCCGTTCAGGAAATAAATAAATAAATGATTCATGAGAATAAGGAATGAAACTCAGAATATATGGAATGAAACTGAATATATTGAATGAAATGCTGATATTTATATATGGAATGAAACCCGGAATATATGGAATGAAGTGGTAGTTTGTCCTTGTCACTACTTTACGCCAAATATAAATCAAACTGTCCATTGTCCTGGCAAACGTTGCGTTTCTGTGTTGTTTATTTCTTCCCCTTAAAAAACCAAACAATAGAGTGCTGTCGCCTGCCTCCTCTCGTGCACTGGTTAAAAATCCACAAGCCGTCCCAGTAACCGCTCCCATATCTGCAAACCCATATATACTCGGTCGCCTGAAGTGCCGCCCACTAATTTCAAGATAAAAGCATAAACAAAATACTCCATAAACAATACTATAACAGAGTGAATTTTATTCTATGCTTATCATAAATCAACAAATTAAATGCGTAAGAATTAAACTAAGAAATATGAAAATTATAAATAGCTCCTACATGGAATGAAACGCTGATACATATGGAATGAAACTCGAAGTATACGGAATTAAACGGCAATATGTATGGAATGAAACTTGGCATAAATGGAATGATACGCTGATATACAGTATATTGAATGGAAGCTGCCCAGCAGATTCCCCGTCTCGTGAGCGCGTGTCTAACTACTTTTTAGTTTCAGCATGTTTAGATCAGTTTTTCGCTTTGGATGGATGTTTATCCTTAATCTTTCCCCACACACAATGTTGAATATTTAAATGTGTGTTTTTGTTCTCAGATAGAAAAATAGCTGCAAAGTGTATTTGGAACCAACAATGTCACAACAATTTTTTTATTAAATGCACATTTAAAGGGATTTATGAAATATTATAAACTGGTATAAAATGATCTCCCTCCAATAATTTTCAAAGGACCTAACCTACAGCTGTATATTTGTCGTTTATTTATATTCAACTCCAACCTTTGTTTTCAGACAGAGCTATGAACACTTCAAAGATCACAGGCAGGAATGGGGGCTTCAGTGTGTCTTGGTCTGCCAGTCCTGCAGCCAGCTGTGGCTATGTGCTGGAATGGTGTCCTACATTCAGGAAATGCAGAGTTGAGTGGCTGAAAGTGCGTCCTGGTGTAACTGACGGGAGGATAGTTTCAGGTGAATTTAGGCCTTTGCCTATGTATCAGCTGTACCTATGTACCAATAGCTTTCCTTGCCATACAATACATTTCCTTTTGTAAATTTCTTCTCCAGAAAACTTCAGAGATGGATGGAGATACTTGTGGTCCATATATGCCTGCACACAAGGAGCTCCAGTCCTCGTAGAGAGAGGAGAGGGTTATGTCAGAGAGACAAGTAAGATTCCATTGTAACTTTCTTGTGGCTGACTGTACACTCAATCACTCAAAACCAATTTACTTCCTCCACTGAGGTTTTCTTTCAAACACAGGTCAATATTCGCAGGAAAAAGAAAACTACCAGCACACTGTAATGGCGATCATGGAAACCTTTGCATGACTTTCACTCCCAAAGCATGTATTCAACCAGTAGAGCTGTACATTCATGATATAAGGCTGAATATAGCATTGGTGGTTCTCCTTTTTTCTGCTGATTTGTTTTACAGATTAATTTTCCTGCAATTAGTTTAAGCCTCTGTAAATGGAAGTCAGTTTTGTAGTAATGCTGCTTTTATTGTGAAACGCCAGCAGGAAGTATCAATTTTGAATTAACAGTAGCTTAGCATGGAGAATTGCCTAGGAGAATGACAGTAGCTCCGTCAGGTGGAATTAGAAATAATAACCCTGTGTGTAGTAATAGCTAGTCTCACATAAAGGCCTTTTCATCTCTTCAGATGAGGTAAATAAAGGCTGCTATTTAAGAATTAATTGAATATTTCTCAAATTTTCTAAAATTCTGTTCCTGTTTTACCAGGATTACCTGATGAACACTTTGTTGGGTTGGCATGGAAACAGTTGGGTTCAGATGTTCAGGTATCCTGGAATGCTATCTCTCCTGAAAGTCTGACCGCCTTCATTCATGGCTACATACTGTATTACTGGGATAACTCTGCATATCCTGAAAATCCTAACAGAGTCTTCCACATCACAACAGGTATGATTGGACGAAAGTTACCCTGATATACCAGTAGGCCAAAATAATCAGCCAATATTGACTTTTAACAGATACGGTATAATGGAATTTGTGTGCATGTATGTTGGCAGGCATGCATATTGGTATGCAAAAAGAATTTCACTTTACAAGGAAGGGGGACTTGTGGCATTATATACTAAAGAAGAGAAAAAAAAGTATAGAGTCCTTCAAGGCACCTACTCTGCAGCTCTATCCTGCTCTGGAACCAGTGGCTTGTCCCTCAGTCCACCATGTATCTTTTTACTATCCCTTCATTGTCAAGGCAAGCTTTGTAGGAGACAGGACCAGTTCAGCAATAACCATAACTGCATGGATCCAATTACAACCATAGTCATAGTTCTGCATGTACACCTCTTGAGTTTTCTTTTCATGGGCTTGTTTTTGATTTGCTTGTCTATGTTGCACTTAACTTTCACATCAGGTTGCAGAAGATCACAAATGTTTAGCTGACTTCTTGCCATCAGCATGTCAGCCGGTGACATCTGAGGTAGCATTTGGTGTGATTTGATAACTGAACAGGAAACTGGACATGTTTGTTTTGACATTGTCACCCCTCAGTTTTTTTTTTCATGCCTTCTTTTAATGGTTGGACTGAGCATTCTGCCAGCACATTTGATGATGGGTGAAATGAAACAGTCATGACCTGTTTAATGCCATTTTCTTTTTGTGAACCTCTCAAACGCTTCCCTCATAAAACGGTTCTGTTGTGCTTGACAAGCATCTCAGGACCCCGAAAAACATTAAAAGGTTTTCTCAGTGGTTGCTTGGGATGTTGCCTTCTTTACAGGATAGGTATCCATCCATTTAGAATGCGCATCCACAATATCCAGAAACATTTCGCCTTGGAGGGGTTGTTTGTGGTGTAATCTAGACCAGGGTTTTTCTGACCGCTTCCACAGATGCTCCTGTGCTCCTGGCATTCAGTGCACAGGCAAACTTTCATTCATAATGTACTTATAGCCACTGGCACTGCAAACATATTGTGTGCTGAACTTTCCATGTCAAAAATACGACCAATTGAAGGCAGCTAAGCCTGAAAAAGAATGCATTTTCTTCCATCCAACAATTTTGTTTAATGGTGTGTTTATTATGGTGGTGTAATTTTAGACATTATTGTTTCTCCAGACTTCAACCATGTCTGACAGGTTGAAGATGACTGGTCTTAATAGCATGCATTTGAATTTTTGAGCTTTTGGTTTTTCCTTTCTTTTTTCAATCTTTTTGTTCTACCAAACAAACATATGTTGTACAATCGATTGGTTGTATTACATTTAGATATTCAGTTATTGTCGAATAATTATTTCTAATAAATCATTTATTTGCTTTTCCGGTTTAGATGATTCTGAAGTCATCACTTTGACTGCAAGACAACTTAAAATCAGCTCCTACACATTCACAGTGAAGGCACTAACATCTCTAGGAGAGTGTGGCGATACATCCATAAATGTGACCATGAATTCACTCAGTATGTTGCTTGATGAACAATAGATGAATATACTGTAGAAATCACTATTTGGTTTGGTTTACTCTTCTTGCTCATCAGCATTTTTGTCTTAATTCTATAGCAGATAGGCTGATTACAGTGGTCATCATTTCACTGCTCAGTGTTTTCACTCTCCTTTCCCTCGTCACAATCTTTTGCTACAGACACTGGACATGGTAAGCAAATCTACGTATTCATTTTCTATCCGATTTCCTTATTTGTCCCCTTTTTGGTCAATTTTTGCCTTTGATTTTTGTTCCCCTTTTGTTAAATAATTATATATCTTTCTCCCAACAGTGTCAAACAGAAAATCTATCCTCCAATCCCAAGGCCAGTGCTAACGGATAACTGGTTGACATCACAGGTAGGTTCTCAGCAGATATTCGTGATAAAGTTCCATGGCCATACTACTAATGGGTACACTTTTGAAGTACTGTGGTACTTTCCTAAAGTATCTCTATATTTTTGACTTTTTACCTTTGTTCCAAATAATTCCACTTCATTTAGCTTTTACTGCACTGTATTTCTCTGATCGGTGTAGTTAATTACCAGTTACTTTACTGATTCAGATACTATATTCAACATGGCTGTCATCATAACCCATAAAATGTCAACTTCTCAGAAAGGTTTTTCTTCAGCTTCAAAATCACCTTAAGATAGAATTTATGCAATCTTTCCTTCCTCTGTTTCTCCTGTACAAGCTTTTCATTTAACAACATGATAAAACATTTTTTTAAAGCACTTTTCTTTTGAATACATTTTACTTTTAATACTTTTCAAAAGAATACTCTGGACGTTGATTGTTTTAATCAATTCAAGATGACTTCTTTCCTCAGTTCCAGCTCATCGAATCAGTTTCTATAATCTCTCTGTATTCTACAAGCACGTGGTCATTTTTCTGTTTTGCAGCTCCAACAGCATTGTCGACTGCTCCATGTGGATTCAGGTCATCACAGTGAATTAGATAGTGTGGATGCTCCAGAATTGCATTTGATACCAGCACCAGTAACTACTGTCAGTCAGGAAGGAGGGGCCCATGTTTTGGCACACACTCAGACTCCTAAGGGATACTACAACCAGCTGCTGAAAAACTGCATCCTACCAACCCTCACGTTGACTTCTACAATGAGTTCACATCAGTCAGGGTTACCATACAATCCATGCAGTGGTGCACTTGAGAACCCTTCCTATAACCTGATCATGCTGACTGACGGACATGGCATGCTGTTATCTGGGGAACAGCAACCTAATCCAGGTCCTGAGCTTCAAGGAGAGAAATCTTCAGAAACAAAGTGTGGTGGTCACAACCCTCGGAGTCACATGGAAACCCACACTTTAACTCAGACTGAAGATGATCCAGAGAGCCCTGTCTCCTGTGTGTCCACTTACACTTTGTTACCACATTAATGACTGCAAAAATTATGTTTCAAAATGAAATGTTTTTGACATCTAGAGTGAAAAAGAAATGTGTACATATAAATTCAAGTTGAAGCTTCATGATTTTTGGTCACAATGTTGCAGACATTATTGGCAAACAAATGCCTATTTACACATCCAGCTGGCCCACAGCAACATTACTATTCCGCTAATGTGCTAACTCAGACATCATGAGTGGTAAAGGTGTGAACAGACTTTACAGAACAAAAAGGACAGTTTTATTGTCAGCAATAAAAGAGCAGAAAAAGTCATCAAATACAGGCAGGCAAAGCAGGGAAATTGATAAAATGCTAGAGCAAGGATACGCAGATGATCAAGCAGAGATTGGGCGAAATCATATGGTATGCACAGATCTGCTGGGGAAACAGGGGCCAGGTGAGTTTGTCAGATAGAGTCAGGAAACTGTGTGGTGACAGCTGGTGGACAGGTGGGGAATGCTTGATTGACATGAATGAATGATCTGCTGTTGAGGAGATAGTGAATGAAACCACAGAACCATCCATGATATGCCTCTCAGTTGGTAACAGAGGATTTTCGGGTTCACCGTGAAGGTTTGCTTGGAGGGCTGCTGGTAGACGATGGGACAATCTAACCCATCATCTAGAATGTCATAAGCATCCATGTTCAGTCTCCAATTTTCATCTCTACTGACATTTGCCAGAGCATTTCAACTTTTCCTCTTAGGAGTTTGTTAATGTGTATGACATGTGGTGTCTGTGGCATTTTATTGACTTGTTTCTAACTGAAAATCAGCTTTTTATTGCATGTGTGGAATAGATGATGCTCATGCGTAAACAACAAAACAGGAAAGATTGCATCATCTGGTATCAATGCTCTTTCTGCTTAAATGTCTTAATGGGAGTCATTGTTGAAATTACATTCATGGATGGACAGAAATATTGTTACTTTGAAACGTTTAAACTTTTAAATTAGGTCATTGTTTATTTGAAGTGAGTGTATACACTTAGAAACTGGCATGATTTTGTTTGGCTTCTTAAAGTGGATGTTGACAACTGAGAGCATAGTTTTTGTCAAACTGTAAAATGGAGTTCTCTATGATATTCTGTATGCTATTCATGTATTTATGCAACATAACTGAAAGCAATACCATGCATGTAAATTTATAGAATGGTGAAATAATAAATTTCATTTATTCCTCAGCAAAGCCTAACTTGTAGTATTTTTGTTATAGTTCTTAGTATTTTTTCAGAGAATAAAACCAGTCATTGCACAGAAACAAAGAAGTTTCAGTCAACTTGGGTGATACAAAAATCTCAACAATTGATCCTAACGACCTTTGTGGGTGCTTCAAGTGAAACAAGGCAACAATGGGTATTATTTTAATGCTTTTGATACCAGAAAACAATATTAATACCAGTTCATTGGATTAGATACTGGTGTCTTAATGATAAATGCAGTGCCATTAATATCAATAGAGAAGATCTTGAGTTAAAACACATAAGCTGCTCAGATTTCTACAGCTTTGAAGAACCCAGAAAAAGAAAATTACTTGAGATATTTACCCTTCATATTGCTTGTGGTCACATCTATGCACCCGTTGCCCAGGAATTATTCCTCAAAATCACTCAAGAGAGACTGGTTGCCTTAATTGCATTTATTTGAATAATATCATTAAAGAGTATTACTCTGATTCTAACATATTTGGAAACAAACGACAAAAATCAAAGCGATTGTAAGATCCTCTCCTAATTACCAACCCAGATTGCAGTGAAGAAGAGTATGCAGAGGAATGTAAAAATTCAGAAAATCTGAACATACACCAGTATGTACAGTAAAACACAAAGGTCAAGTGGAAGGAACAAGAGGATAAATTATTTTTAAGAGTGAAATCTTTCAAATTAAGGCTTTAAATGGGAAATGGTATATCACAAGGAGTGACATAGTCTGAGTTTTGGAAAAATAGTAAAACTGACTAAATGACCCATTTGCTGGTCTGCCAACAAAGTAACAAATAAATGAGGCAAGAAAACTGGCAGATTTAAATGATTATTGTCACATATAGTTCAAAAATCAGAGGCAACTTCTAATTCAGAAAGTACCCAAAGACCTCCAGCCAGTGTTGCCTTCTTCCTGTTTCACA
>OMOW01062670.1:4673-14819 GCA_900312555.1 Lamprogrammus exutus
AACATAGCACAACTAAAGCCAGCAACAGGATGGACACAAATGAAAACAGCTAATGAATGATGAATTAATGTATCAGATGCTCGGCTATATAACCCTTTTTTCTTCTTTTTTTTTTACCTGTACAAAGCAGATTTGTTTTACATTCAGACAAATGTGTTAAGCGGCTGTTTAAACCTGGGCATAATGCACAAACAAGATCAGTGGCTCAGATGTTTGGTTTTGATGGAAGTATAAACAGTTAGGATTGCTCCACATGCCACAACTCTCTCCATCAAGTTGCCTTTTTACATTTTTACCCTCTCATCCAAACAGATTTAATGGTGAAAAAGCCTCTTTGGTTCTTCAGATCCTTGCCTTGAACTACTGGTTCTAGATATCCAATCCCGTACCTCTCAATGGCCTAAAAGCCTCTAACCACAACTTGCCTTTCTCCCAAATCTATCTTTTAATGTTACGCTCTGTAATCATTCATAATTTCAGTCTAGGAAGTGCTAATGTGATTGAGTCTTGATCATCTATGATTATAAAAATGATGACCAATTCATCTTATGATTCAAAGTGGTAAACAACGTTTTGGTACAAGATGCCAAAGTGGCTGTGGTATTTGTTTCTACAGATTGGCCACAGCAGAATATCATCACAGCAGTGAATGGAAGGATTTTTATGCTGGTTGAAGGAGCTGCTGCTTGAGGAAATCCTCCATCACCTCCTTCATCTGTAGGAGTGCGTCTCAGCATGCAGCAGCAGCAATAACAGAGACTCTGCAAAGTGACACAAGTGCTGCTGGCTGAGAACACAGAATTTTGCCATTTTCTGCCTCTTTCACCCAGACAGTCAATCTCGTCTGACCTCTTGCTCACTCCACCTCAGCTTTGAGAAGATGATCCCAGAGGATCATCTGGAAGTATTACCAGATGTCTGTAAATGGTCTTCTGTGACATGTGGAAGGCCAGAGAACAAGCTTTCTACCTTCTTCCAAGTCAGGGAGACATTGCTTGCTGCCCACATTATGCCAGCATCCCTGCAAACTCAGCTACCTGCAGTCCTGGGCAGGCTTGGCAGAGAGAGAGATCATAATAAACTTCAGATAATTCTCTGTCGCTGACCATTAGTTAGAATCATCCATAGACTGCATTCAAGAACATCTAAGCTCTTACATCAACATTGTCCCACTTTTAACATTATGATGTTTTAGCATATTTAAATGTGAGGGAATTTTAGTTGCTTACTAAACTTTAGCTGCAGATAATGCAGTGTGTGGACCAAAACACTGTACTGATGTTAGTGAAGTGGAACCTTGAAATTAAGTCAGGCTATAACCACATTGACCTCTCTCACAGTAGAGACTATATACTACTATATACTGTATAACATATGAATATGAATGATACAGTGAACAAATTAGACAATCTGTGATTTATACTGACTTGTCGTATACTCAGATTGGTTGATACTTTCACCTTGTTAAAGACTCGACCCTGCCTCATTCCACCCTGAAGAAGAATGTGTGGATTTCATGTCATTTGTCTCTTTGCTCCCTGTAAAGCGTCTTTGAGTATTTAGAAAAGCGCTATATAAGTACTATGTATTATTGTTATTATTATTATTATTATTATTAATAATATTAATATTAATATTAATATTAATATTAATATTAATAATAAATAACATCCACTGTGAGTGCATAATTGTATTGTTTGTTCCATATCCAATTTTAGGTGATGCGTTAGGAGTTGGGGGAAGGATCCATATTTTGGGAGGGGATCCTCTGTTGTTTTTTTCCACCACTCCAAAAATCTCCTCTGCTGCTGCCATCCATCTGTTGGTGAGAAAAGCTCTCAGTGACCAGTGGTCAGCTGGTGGGTGGAGGGGTAACTTATGGATGGATGGAGGGGGGCCTGGGGCTTCCATAGCTCAGGGTAGAGGAGCACAGTAGACAGATATATTAAAAAGAGAAAAAATATTTTTTAAATTGTCTGTGTTTGCATCCCAAATCATCCTTGGTGTGTAACCTGGCCTTGTATTGGACAGCTTCACACTATTGAGGTAAAGCAGATATGTGGTGAATTTAAACAGTAAGGAGTCTACTGGGTAAGCATGTGTGCAACTCCCCCAGCAGAAACTGACACTCAGTATATCATACGCAGAGTCTGGCCAGTGTAAAAAAGATGGATGTAAAAAATATGATGCTGCCACCTACTGGAATACAGTGCAACTGTTTATGCATGCATGCAGCATAAAGCACAGTAAAAATTAATTTAACACAACCAAACAGTTTAGAGTATGTTTACATTTTATTCTGTAAGAATAAACAGATCATTGCTTGTTTATAAAAGATTAAGTCATTGAGTGTATTTTCACAATTCATTTGCAACTATTGTTACTGTATGTACATATGGCTTAATGAGTCCTAAACATTAGGCTGCATGCAGGAATTCACAACTAAACATGGTCAACATATATTAGTGTTTTTTCATTATCATAACATAACAAGCCAGCTAGCCAAGCAAACATCAGTGTAATTTTAATTAGGGCTGAAACGACTCGTTGATCAACTGATTTGCTGATCAACAGTAAGTCAGTTCATTGTTTTTTGTTATTTATTAAGTAAAAAATCTCACACGTTTGCTGGTTCCTGCTTGTTCAAGGTGAGGATTTTCTCCATTCTCTGTTTCAAACACTGTAATTGTAACATTAACCCCTTTGGGTTTTTAGACTACTCAGACAAAAATAAACAATTTGATGTCACGTTGGGCTCTGGGAATATGTGATGGACATATATCACCATTTTCAAACATTTTAAAGGCTACACAATTAATTGAAAAATTATTTGGTAGGTACTTGACAATAAAAATAGAGTCATTCAGGCATATTCTCCCTTTTATGTACACTCCTCGTATGCCTGCCCAGGGACTCCATCCATTTGAACGATTTTCCACAGTAATTACACACAAAGTGTTTCCCTTCAGTATGGATGGTCTGGTGTCTGTTCAGGGCACTAGTTGTGATAAAGGTCTTTCTGCAGATTTCACATCTGTACGGCCTTTCCCCTGTGTGTGTCCTAATGTGAGCTGCCAAGTGGGAGCAGTTACTGAAGCGCTTCTCACACACAGAGCAGCTGTAGGGCCTGTCTTTATTCTCCTCCACATTGTTCTGATAGAGATGAAAGGGCAACGTCGGGTCTTGTAAACTACCTTTCAGACTGGAAGGGGATGAGATAAAATCTTTGATGTCTGAATCAAGCCCTTCCAGTTGCTCTTCATCATGATCCATCCAGAAATCCCTGTGGCTCTTCTGTTGTTCCTTCTTCACCTGGGAGGGCTCTGGATGCTCCTGCTCGACACTGGTGCTACCATCCGATTCACAGTGCTGCTGGGGCTCTGCAGGCTCCACTGCAGGGACACCAGTCACTGATTGATGCTCCTGCTGAGGATGAGGAGGGTGATGAGGGTGAATATGCTGCTGCAGCAGTTGTGCTCCGGGACATCTGTCCGACCGGAGGTCTGGAGAAAGGACAAAGGAAGGCGTCACGTTCATGCAAGATAATTAAAAGCAAAGCACAGTCCGATGTTTTTGATTTCGATCAGGGAAACAAAAGCAACAATTCATTCACACCAACCTGCCTTCAGAAGCTTCAGCTGCATCCGCAGACGGCTGATTTCTAGATCCTTTGAACGACAAATCTCCTCACTGTACTCGGCTATGGTTTTTTCCACCGCTCCGAAAATCTCCTCCGCCGCTGCCGTCAGTCTGTCAGAAAGAAAAATTCTCAGTGACTCCATTTTGCTCGTTGAGAGAGGAAATCAGCGGCTTTTTTAACAACGTCAGGAGATGAATTCAGGCGAATTCAGCAGACCCAGACAGCGTCACGCTTCGCTTGTAAACACGGACATGAGAGCAGACGGCTGCCACGCAAAGCGGGGAATGTGTGCCACTATCGCCACCTACCGGCCCGGAGTGCAAAGGGAAAGACACCATGGTGGCTCGCCAGATGTCTAGAAATTTCTACAGAGAATCCAAAAAATTGAATTCTATGGAAATGTGCTTCTTAACTTATTTCTGGGCTTTTTATTATCTTAATATGGTTTACTAAGTGCTTCATGGGATGATTTTCACATAAAAGACATTTTAGCCCAGGTGAGGATCAGATGAGAATAAGCACTAAAAATGATTAGGCATAATAATAATGATGATGATAATAATAATAATAATAATAATAATGTTGTTTTTTCATACTTTTATCGTTATCATTGTTGTTTTTTTTCTTTTTCTTTTCATCTATTCTACAAAGAAAATTAAAGAAAATAAATCTGATACTCTTCCTCATCTGTGTCCTAGGCTCAGACTTCCTCCTTCTGTGAAAATAAATGAACAAAAATGTAATAACTGAGCAAAAGATTAAATTTCGTGATTTGCTGAACAGAGCAGAACCGCTCACCTAATCCACAGGGGGGGAAAACAGGAGGAGGAGGATAATAAGCAGGAGAGCAGCAGTGAAAATGAAAAATGGAGATGAAATGAAAATACTGAGTTATTTAGGAGGTTACGGGGTGTCCCATTTTGTAGTGGCTGGGAAGAGGGACATCTGAGCACCTTTGCCTGACATCCTGCCTTGGAAACCTAGACCCTGATAAGTGTTGGATGGGTGAATGGATGGATACTTTGGGTTGGTGATAAAGACCACAATTTTGAAACCTGAAGCTTCTCTTTGAAGTTGCAAGGACTGAACACAAAAAATGAAGCCTGTCCATCTAGCACACACAGAGCTCTACCTTATGGGCACTCATGGTTAGCTTAGCTTTTCAAATCTCACATTTAGATTTTTTTTTAATGTCTCTTTTGAATCCTGGTCTGTTTCTCACCAATTTAGTTAATGACAATCCTAATCCTCTCTGCTGATATTGACCATATGTCACTATCAGTACACACTGAGTCTCCAAACACTAAACTTACCTGCTACAACAACAGTAAGGTGGAGTTATGGCGTCCTCTGCTATTCTGAGCTTCACAGTGATAATTCCCACTGTTTTCAGGTGTGATGTCAGTGATGGTGTAGGTCTGTCCTGATGCTTTTGGTGAGTCTTCATCCTCCTTGTACCAGGTGTAATTAGCTGCTGGGTTAGCATCACTGCTACAGATCAGATTCACTGAGCTGCCCTCCATGGTGTTACCAGAGGGACTCACTGACACTGAGGGAAGCTTTGGAGCATCTGGAGGAGACATATTAACATAGGTTAGTATGAGGAGTAACTGGTTTTACCACAGTGTCATTGTGTGACAATCTGAAGCTTTGTAGGTTTTCTGCTGACTGACAGTTTGGTGGATTTAATTGCTACAATCAATGGACTACAAGAAAGCATAAAGCTCAGCCAAACCTTAATGATGAAAATAAAGATTAAAGACTGCTAGAGAAAAAACTCTGCAGAACAGGAAAATGGTTTAAGACTTTAAAACAGATTATCAGAAAATGTCCATGACATGTAAGCCGTGGTATGAGGGAAATATTCTAACAGGACGTTTTACAGCTCAGCCTGCAGCTTCAGTCAAACTAAAACCACAATAAGAAACCCTGGTTTATGAATTGTGACCTCTGATTTTACTGCCATCTTTTCCTCCTGAGCTCTGACATTTGTGCACTATGAACTGTCACTGTACAGCATGAAGTCACTGAACATCTGGCTAAAAGCTCCACCAGATGGCAGTATGGTAGTGGAACACGATGAAGTCACTCACACACAGCAGCAGAAACCAAACCCTCATATTCTCTCACAGCACAGGAGTAGCTGACTGTAGGAGAAGAGTCCACTGTAAGAGACGCTCCTTCATCAGTTTTCTGTCCACTCTTGTACCAAATGAAGGGGAGTCGACCAGACAGATTACAGCTGCTGACACACTTCAGCTCTGTCCTGCTAGAAGACAAAGAACTGACCTCCACATGGAGACCTGTGAAGGAGCAGAAACGTAATATCAGACTAAACAATCAACACACACACACGTTTGTGCTATATTTATGGTGCAAATGTATATTCATCAGTTTGTGTCCATCAGCACCTGTGACAGTCAGAGTTGTACCAGGTAAATCATTCTTCCATTCAAAGTCTTCTGTTCTGAATTTGAAGCGATACTCTGCTGAATCACTCTCATCATCATCATGTCAAGCGACATATCAGCATTTCAGGCACAACATCTTTTCTTGCTTTAAGCCCTGATATTGTACATCACACTTCTTACACTTTTACTTTACCCAAATTTCTCCTTTAAAAGTTTGCCTGTAGCATTGACCCAGTGAAATCACAAAATTTGCATGTTGGTGGCATTTTTATTATTATTATGAGGGCTTTCTCCTTAAGCATTTAAAAACAGTAAGGTTAACATGTCCAAATTAGTAGGGCCATATGACATTGTACCTATTAAATTACAAACATGTGGAAAAAAACATTAAGGTTTCTTAGTGGTGAAAGTATATGAATTTGTATTCCAAGATGAAAACACATAGAATCATACTGACAGAAGAGAAATTTTAAAAGAGTTACCTGGACAATCAATTTATGTCCATTAAATTCACATACTGGTGTCATTAAGTGAAGGAGAATATATCCACCATGGACATTTGTCCGTTGTAGGGCAATACAAGAACAGGACTTCTTAAGATCAAGACTCCAACCAGCATCTAAGTGATTTTTATGTTTTAACAATTGGAAGGCACTTTGACAAAAAACATTTTGCTCTTAAAGTTCATATCCTTTTGGGTTGGTCCTAACCTTGGAATACTAGGTTTTCCCTATAATCATCAATAAGAGTTTGATCTTTCTATAAACGTGTTGGTCTGCTCTGAGAGTGCTGCTGTTAACCGGATGTGCTAATTAAACCGGCCAGGTGATTCTAAATATTAACTTCCATTTTCATTTCTATTAGGTTCCTTGTCAGGATCAATCCTGACTCCAGCAAGTGCAGTGCCAAGGTCCAGACAAGGCGGAAAACTGGAAGAACTGAAAAGTGGAAGATATGAGATATCAGATATGAACCCACGTGTCATTTCCTTCATGAGGGACCTCACTGAGTTTGACTGGCAAAATAACTAGATGGAGGTGAGGCTCTGATAATAACGTGGCCTTTTAAGAGTTCCCTCTTGTGGTATTTATCCAGGAAGATAGGTTTGGTTTTTATTTGTCCAAGTTTTGAGATATTAGTCTCAATTATAGCTCTTAAAACTGCTTTCACTGTGTCCCCGATACTGTGGATAATCCATCCAGAACACACCTGAGACAGTTTTCATTGGAACTACTTTCCACTGAAGAAATAGTCCTTATACCAATTGTTGACAGTGAGGTCTGAATTTTCAAAATTCTAATGGCATTGGCAGCACAAATTCAATTCCATTCACCTTTATGATATTGGTGTAGAGGCAGAAATGTCAGAGACAGATATTCAAAATCTAGACAATTAAAACTAAATTAGTAATTAGTATAATTTCCACTACAGTGTGCAAAAACATTATGCTGTATGGCAGGATGGCACTAGAGGAGAGTGGGATTATTATTATTTTTTAACTTAATGTATATTTAAAACTTCATAGCAGACAGACCCTCCCATTCACTTGAATGAGACGATGTGTCCAAACTTTTGACTGGTACTGTATATGTCATGGAGACATTGTGGTGGTTATGTTTATGATTATTTATGTTTATGAAAATCAAGAATAACTGTCTAATGATCATAGCACCATGATTCACGGTGTTATCAAGGAAAGACTTAACACCTGGTGTGGCTAGCGTCAATGTTGCTGTCAAGCTACAATACTGCATTGCTTGAGGAAAAATGACTTACCACTTACACAAATATGGATTGTTGGTCAAAATGAATATCCTCCTGGCGAAGCAAACTGTTTCATGGGTCAGTATTTATGACCTATTTACTTATCTGCTCTGAAACCGAAGAGAGGTGCAGGGGGGACACCAAGCAACTTCTGTATTTCCTTGCTGGCCAAGGTCACAAGGCTAGCCTCTCAACGGTACAGTTTGTACGTAAAGAAGTTACTTTCCTAGGACATTGCATATCTGCAAAAGGGAAAAAAATTGAGTGAAACACGAGCCAGCGCTATCTTGAAAACTTCAAAACCAAGAACAAAGAAACAAATTATATCATTTTTGGGCACGTGTAACTACTGCCGTGCGTGGATATCAGATTATTCACGTACAGAGGGCCCCTTGTTAGAAATCACACATGGTAATGGGTTAAAGACACCTGATGAATTAATTTGGCACAGGATGCATCATTGTCAATCACAGCCTTTGACAACATGAAACAAATTCTGTCTAGTGCACCCACATTAGGCTTACCAGATCCAAATTCTTCATTCACACAAACTGTTGATGAGAGAGGTGGTTTCATGACTTCTGTGCTTTTACAAAGTCATGGGGGCAAATTACACCCAGTTGCCTATTATTCCTCCAAATTAGATTCTGTTGCCCTTGGGCTGCCTCTCTGCCTACGTGCTGTTGCAGCTGCAGACAAGGCTTTATTGGCTTCTCGTGACATTGTGGGTTACCAGAAACTGACACTGCTGGTTCCTCATTCTGTCTTGAATCTATTATCAGAAGCAAAAATGTCTAATCTATCTCCAGCTCGGTGGTTATGATACCACACAAATAGTTGAGGATTCAGGAGTTATTGTACTCTCAAACGATACAAGACACTGGTATCATAGAAGACAAAAAAACTGTTGTATCATTCTGTTTAGCACAGGACTTTGAACTTTTATCATTCTGCTTTTATACCTCCTCCAAGGAGAATGCAGCCTTTGGTCATGGGTATTCCTCCCCACACGGCTCGTCACACGCCATGGCAGGGGCACTGGATCCACCTCACCTGCCGAAGATGACTGGTTCTCTTGGTTATTTTCTGGTTCATGGCAACCCGTGTTAACCTGTGTTGTGTGTTTGCTTGGTGCAGTGCTGCTCATATTGATGTTCTCATCATGTTGCTTAGTCCCTCTCCATGAGAGGTTAATTTATACAGTGGTTTCTCAGTATGTGCAAGTGCCCACGCATCCTCCTGCTGGTGATGATGATGAAGAATATTTTGCAGGCACTGATCTGGATGTTTAGTTGACCTGCTACTCCAAGAAAGTTGATGTGACTTCATTTTTGCGATCATATTGTTTTTGGTATGAATTTTCTCTGAACAGAGATGATTGAAAATTAATCAAAGGGGGGAATGTTAGAGAAAATGTCATTCTAAAGCTATGCTGTTGCTTATATGAACTTATTATAAAGTATGCCGTAAGAAATTGTTTTATTTAACAGTTACAATACTGATACTGTAACTTAAAAATACAGTATTAAAGTTTCTATTTTACAGTTAAAACACTATGACCGTAACAAAAAGCACAGTACTTAAATTACATATCTCACATACCCACAGCCGTTTAGCAAAGCTGGTTTGTTGTCTTCTTTCTCACATTTCTCTGTCTTAAATCAAATCAAATCAAATTTATTTGTATAGCCCAATATCACATACAATGTTTCAAAGGGCTTCACAGGCCCACAGAACAAACGGTTCCCGTCCCAGCCCAGAGCTCTCTTGACGTCTGCCTCTGCCTTGAGAAGTTGATAGTTGAAACATTATTTTGAGGCAATGGTCTATGTAGAGCCACTAACGTGTTACATTTATTTGGTTACATCCTGACATTGCTGAGCTTTCTCACATATATTTTGGCTAAACATGCTCTGTGGCACATACTGAGCTGGTGGACGAGAGAGTGAGTACAGACAAGATGGAGCTCAAGGCATTTCTGCGGTTTGCAAGTGCAATGTATTTAGTTGCACATGTTTCATCACTACCGATAGGTGAGTCAAATTAATCTTAATAGTACCTAAACAAAGAACTAGTCACACATAGCTGTGATATATAATACTTGAGTATTATATATCAACAGTATTTCTACGATATTTGTGTACTGTTTCAAGCCCTTCATCTATTTTTCTTAGTATTTAGTGTATACACAGCCATATGTTGATCTCATAAAATATCAAATGGCTCATGCCTATACAGTCATCTCCTTATTTGGCTGCTTTATCAAGTGTCATGTGAAAGTGAATGACTGTTTGATTTTGTGTGATAGACTGTGGCACGCGGTTACTACAT
>OMOW01062674.1:13741-30277 GCA_900312555.1 Lamprogrammus exutus
ATTCCGATCTGTGACTGGAGTTCAGACGTGTGCTCTTCCGATCTGGAACACACTGAATATACAGTTTTTATACTATGTATACATAAATATATTATAGGTTTTTTTTATATGTTGCATGTGGATGTACAACATCTCATATATTTTTCCCTATTCCTGAACAGATGTTATGCAGCAGCCTATGGTACCACAGTACAAAATTAACCAGAATTCCATGCATAGTCCAGCACAGTCTGGTAACTTCCAACAGGCAGCCATTTCTCCCAATCCTTCAAGGTAGGCCAAACTTTAAAACAGACCTGTGTCGTGTGTTTGAAAGTCATTTCCTACTTTATTTGGTATTTTCATTATATCATACCTGCGAACTCGTCGTCTATCGGCGAATCTCGTCGTTTTGAAAGTCAAATAGACCATTTGCGTGAATCTTGTAGATCTGAAGAGTTTTCTTTATTGGGGAGGTAGTACTACAGTGGGGATCTCATTAGTTTCTGAAGTAACATGTCTGATGTTTGCATCAGCACAGCCGCCACGCATTTGTTTAAATCAGGGCACTGTCTGCCTCGCGCTTGTTTGAGTTTACTCTGTATCATAGCCAATCAGAATGTGGTTCTTCAAAGGGCCCCATGCCATTCGTCCGTAGGCCCATTATTCCGAAACCCTAATAGTTAGAAAAACGTCCCCCTACAGAGTTTGTCCTTGTGCCTTGTAGGCTTTTTCATTGCTCTTGAGTTTGCAGGTCTGTTATATAGTTCAATAGATAATATGGTATGTAGATTTATTTTTAGCGTTGCCAAAATTTGGTTGCAGAGGGATTACTCTAAGACTCAATGAAATATAAAGCAACTAAAATGTGACGGACAATTATGGAATAGAATCATGTGGTTCAGAGACCTCACACAATATCCTATTCACCATCTACCATGCGCTTAGTATATTCTCTCTACAACTCTGCTCCTCTACTTCTCTTCCTCATATCCTGCTCACATAATCTCTCCCTGTGTTCCCTCATTCACTTTTCCAGCCGTTTTGTGGCACCCCAGACTGGTACCAGTAGCCGGTATATGGGTCAACAGAACAGTCCAGTGCCCAGCCCCTACACTCCTCAGAGCCCTGCCACAGGTTTCATGCAGCAGTTTCCCCATCAACAACCACCCAGCTATAACCAACACCAACAGATACAGCAAGGTGTGTGTCTGTGTTTTTTTATTTTTTATTTATTTATTTTTTTCAAACGTCATGTACATGTGTAGAGATGATCAATACATTATATTGTAAAGTTCCACTATTTGTCTTGTAACTATAAGGCAATTTAGACTTTTGGATTTAATTTAATTTAATTGGTTGCAATGTTTATAATTTGCCTTTAGACTGCCTGCTGTAGTGCATGGCATCATGCACGGGAGTAATTGTGAGCATGTCGTGATTAACCTGTCTACTTTCTGTGCAATTGACATCCCTGATTTGGAACTGAATTCATACAGAAGATGTTGAAATAAATGAGCAAAGTATAATTTCTGTATCACTCCTCACAATTTCATAATTTGTAATCATGAAGTGATGAAATTTCACAGATTAATGCCCCGGAGGACTGACGATCATTTGTATGCTATCATGATAAATCGCTTAACTGACTGATTGCAAATTTACCTAGCATCCACTTCATGTATTTGTAGTGTCCGTAGCCAGTCCCATGGTTCCAGGAGGCATACGGAACATCCATGATGGAAAGGTATCGGTGCAGATGGCCAACGCGGCCAACCACCACTCAGACAGACACGGCGCTGAGGACTACCTGAACATTGGGCATCGGCTGGGGAATGAGGTAAGGCTGTGAAAATGTAAATATTAATGAATGAGTGTTAAACATACTACCTAAAAAGGCAGCCATGTGTGAATGAACATAAGAGAAGCTTACATACTGTGTTTCTTGCAAAGCCTGTTGAAACCACAAATCCCTGTTTAGTTTGACATGGATACTCACATTATCATTGCATTGTCACGACCTGCCGCATTAATTGAGGTAGCTAAAATTCTGAAGTACAGTGGATTTTTGCACATTGAAACTACCATGCTGTATCTACAAAGCAGTTCTCCCCCATATGTATTTTACCATGAAGCTTAACAAGCCATGACCATTGCCCACCAAGCGACCTCCTAGTTTATTTCTTTGATAGTGAAAATTCTGATTTTCTGAATGGTCACTTGTCATGAAGTCTGGCGCAATACATTTTTACATATTTTTACAGTTTGTTTTCCAACTTCATCTTGCATGCATTTTGAATTATGTACAATTGAAATAAATTTCCTGAATTGACATCAAGCTTTTAATTTTGAGGAAGATTCTGTAATGTTTGGTATAAGCTTCAACCAACATTATCCATGATTATGAAATATGAGAAAGCATCTGCTTTGTTGGAGCAGCATTTTTTTTTGCAAGAAAACATTGCTATAGTAATAACTAATAAGCATTAGCTAACTGGTGTCCTGTCTGTGGATTTCCAGGAGGGAGACACCGCAAGGAATGCTTCTTTCCCTCTGAGATCTCCACAGTCGAGCTGCTCTCCAGCAGGGAGTGATGGAACACCCAAACGTAAGGAGAAACTACCATACACACACACACACACCTTTCAGCTCTAAAATATTTTAAATGTGCGAGGCACTTCAGCAACAGAGTAGCTTGTTGGAATTCCTCAGAATTGATCCAAGGACATTGTAATTTTTACCTCTAACAAGGTTATTTTTCTGCCCATGTTGGTTTGTCCGGGATGATGGTCTAGTCAATAATCAGTTAAATTTCATCATTGAGAGGCATAGTCAAAATGTTTGGCCTTCACAAAGTTATGCACTCTTATGAGTGCTCCTCTAGTTTTCTTCATCATCACATCAATCATCACCAGTGCACCTGGATTCTGCACGCTTTGCACACACCTTCAAAATACAAGTTGCCTTTCATTGTGGTTTTGCTTCCTCACAGCGGGCTCTCGACCCCCACTGATCCTGCAGTCACCACCTCCCTACGCAGCATCACCAAGAGATGGAGGACCTGACCAGAAACAGCAGCTGTCACAAAGGAAGAAAGCCCCTTTGGTGAAGGAGGAGAAGGATTTGTACGATATTGTCAGCCCTCCAAACAAGGACTCCACCAAACTCACCATTAAGCTCTCCAGGGTCAAGTCAAATGAGTCTGACCCCCCAGGTATGTGGATCTAATTAAGGTTTTGGCTGCCCTTAGTGATTAGTTAGGCATATTGTTTAAATCTGGTTTTCACCATTACTTTAAAAACCTGTCTAATTCCTTTGCAGTGCTACAAAGAGATATGCTGCTCTTGAGCATATGAAAAAGATGGACAAACTTGCCATTCAGTACCCTTGGAGTCATGAAACCATCACCTCATACTTTAATAGCTGTCCTTTAAATGTGTTTTTGTTTATTCCCCAGATGAAGCTGTGCCAGGCATTGACCAGAACTCAGACAATATGGAGGCAGAACTGGGCTTCCAGCAGGTGCCTGTTCTGCAGCAAAACTTGGGAGCCCGCCAACAGCAGCAGGTCTCCCAGCAGGCAGGTGGCGCCAGTGGCCTGCAGCCTCCCAGTTCCCCGTACGATGAGGCAGAGCTGGATGCTCTGGCTGAAATTGAAAGGATAGAACGAGAGGCAGCTAGTGAGAAGTGCTCCAAAGAGGTGCAAGATAAAGGTGTGTAAGACATGTCCTGCATTTTTATTTAGATCAAATGTGAACAGCGAACTGCTGAACATTAATATTTTTTGTTGCTTTATCTCCATCACTATCGTTTCCAGACAAGCCGTTGAAGAAGAGAAAGCAAGACTCTTTTCCCTTGGAGCCAGGAGCTGGGGGGCCAGGTGGCCCCACAGGTGCCCCAGGCAGTGGATCAGCAGGAGGGGGCAACGCAGGCAAACTGACCCCACAAGAGGCCACTGCAGCTGGGAATGGTGCCAGTCGCCCTCCCCTCATGGTGAGCATCGACCTCCAGCAGGCAGGCCGAGCTGATGGTCAGCTAGACCCCTGTCTAGCTGCCCCTGTCCCAGCACTCGAGGCCCAACGCTGGCCTGAAGAACCGGCTAGTGGACCTGCTGCAGTGGAAGGTTCAGACACTGCTTTGCGGTTGAAACCAGATGGAAGACCAGAAGTCATCAAGAACAGGGTGGATAAACATGATAGCAGACGAGAGGGTCGGGATTCGTCAAAGCACCGACATGATGAAAAGTCCTCCTCGGATAGACGGGGAGAGATGCCAAAGTCATCACATCGTGGGGAACATGGACGGGACCGGGACCGAGACCGAGACCGAGATGCTGAACGAGACAGGAGGCATCGGAGTGAGACGGGGGGTCGAGACCGACGCTCACCTGATGCACGTTTCCGAAATGACAGGGACAAGTCTGGGTTTCGGACCTCTTCCACCGGAGAGCATGGTCGAACCAGCAGTAGGCAAGATGGGTCCAGACCAACCTCCTCTACTTCTGGTGCTAAGATTCCAGATTCCTTCCCTGCTCAACTCCTGGGAGGACATAGTGGCGCACTGAAGAACTTCCAGATCCCTAAGGTGATCTGGGCTGACCCAAACCAAATACCCACCCACCTTGCAATCATTCAACTCTCACTGCCTGCAATCCCACAAATTCAAATCACAACACTGCTTGCTCTTGTTTTCATTTTTGTTTTGCCTTCTGTTATCATTTTTGTTGTCCCATGGGATTGCTCTTAAAACACATTAACCTATAATGAACCATCTGTTTGGAATAGATGATAGTAGTTTAGTTTGGTTTGTTAAACTATAAGCCCAGTATATTGCTAAAAACAAGTAGCTTAAAGAAATTCTCCACTGCTTTTTTTGTGGCTGTAAGACCAGTGTCACTTGTTTATATAATTGAAAATCGGTATGCTCAGTATTCTTTGTGATGGAAATGCAAACCTCTCCCTCCACATGTTGTAACAAGTGTTTCTTGATATTTGTTACAAATTAACAAACACAATATTGAGCAGCCGAACAATAGCTACGTTTTTACCTCGTGGAAGGCTCTGAACAAACAATAAATAACAACCTATCCTTAGTTACTATTTGCTGCTGTGTTAGCCAAATTTCGCATCCAAGGTAATTTCCTTACAACACAGGTCATTTTCATGTTGCATGCATAGTGTTGCTTGGCTTGTGAACTGCTCTCTTGTTGGCATTGGTTTATTTTGCAAAGATTTCTAAGCTCCCTGTTACACACTGAATGGGGTGGCATGGCTCGGAATGGTAGAGCATTCGTCCAAGGAATTGAAAGGTTCCTGGTTTGATTCCAGGCTCCTCCTAGACAAGGTGTTGTTGAGCAAGACACTGAACCCCAACTGCTCCTGATGTGCAGGTTGGCGCCTTGCATGGTTTGCCCCTACCATCAGTGTATGGATAGGGTGAATATGAGGTCATTGTAAAGCGCTATATAAGTACAGTCCATTTACTTAGTAATTAGAGTGAATTGGGTTCCTTTCCCTAGAATTCTGCTCGTAAAGTTATTACAGTTTACTCTTAGCAGCAGTTCCTATTGTGTGCGCTAAGATAGCTGTGGTCTTGGGAGCTGTGTATCTCAGCAAAAGAGCTCCATTGTGTTCCTCACAGCTGGACAGCTGAGCAGCTCTTCCAGCAGAACAAACTGAGTGACATGTTCCCAGGAACATTGTATTATTGGGCTATTGGGTAATGCATCCCTGTAAATCAATCCTTATTGTTTCCACTAATGTTACTGGTGACTATTCAAGAAACTTAAACAATGCTGCTAGAGAGAGCAGAATCTGCATTGTGTCTGCAAGCTCATGATGTGTTAGCAGTGTATGTATTGTGTAGTAGTTAGACAAATGCTGTTCTGACAGAAACATGCTAATATATTACATGGATGAGAACTTCAAACATGGCATTTTACTCCAATGAAAGCTGTGCCCCCAAGGCATACAGGGAAACACTTTTCTTCAACTTCCATTTTCACTTCCAACTGAGGGTGAGGATTATGCAGACCTAATGGTTCAATTTCTTTTTAATAATTTGTGGCTTTTGGCTGTATTCACAACTACCAACCCCAGGTTTGGACTTTGCAGAAAGGAAAACAAGTACTTTTTGATAGCTGTTTGAATACATTGACACAAGGACAGTCTGAGATTATCTGGAGTGTTGACAGGCATTGGATTATGTATTGACCAGTAATGAAAAACAGTGGAGTTTTTCTCTAAGGTTTTGTTAGAGAAAAGATACTAGAAACTAATAACAAAATCACTAATCAACGTCATATCTAATTCATCGTTTACATTTTTTGTTACTCTTTTTTACTGTCTGTTAGCCAAGTTCACGTTTCATAACGTAGAACTCTAAAGAGTGAAATATTGAAAGATAACCACAGTCTCACCTCGTGCCTTTTGCTCTTTTTTTGTTTGTTAAGATCAAACGTGATAAGGATGGCAGTGGATCAAATGAAAGTCAAATGTGGGGCCAGCCCAAGGTTAAACTGGAGAGGCTTGGTTTGGTGCAGGACTTTGAGAAGAGGCCAAAGCCTGTGGTGGTTCTGAAAAAACTCTCCGTTGACCAGATCCAGAGGATCATCCGACACAGTAAATCTGGCAAGAACAGGCTCTCCTCAGGGAAGTCCGGCAAAAGTAAGGATGATTAGCTGTACAAGTGCAAGCAATTTTGTCCATGTTTTGCATCTGACCTTATAGAATTATTTTTCACTGTCTCTACTGTTTCTATGCATATTTAAGGAAAAAAATATTTCTTTATTATTGTGAATACCCGAAAGCCCACGTTCACTCAGACCAAAAGGTCACATGGTTACTTCCCTTGAATTGTTGACTTTAACTGTACAGATTGATGGTTGTGCAGAGGCCGTTTTCACATCTCTCTGCTAAAGGGAAAGACTTGGCGTGAAATCTAAGTTGGTGCACATACAAGCACGACATATGACATCACAAATAATTGGCAGCCAATCGTGATCATGGTTCTGAATATGCAGATATGAGACATGGATAGAATCAGCTTCATGTCATTTTTTTCAAATGGTATCTGTGGTTTATGTGGCTGCAATATCCTCTTTTGCTGAATCCGGCCCATACTAATAGATTCTGGAATTCTCATTGAAAGAGTAGATGCATGTCTGAAATATTCTACAGCAGTTTATTCAATATGTTTATGGAAAAGTGATGTTGGTAATCATACTAGTCAATGCAGATGACTTTTACATGTGTGAAATGTGTCCAGAGGAAAATTATAGTCACTCATCTATTAAAGTTTATATGAGCAACATGTGTACAATAAATATAAATTGTTACATTTTTAGGTGGTATGGACCCTGCAGTTCTGAAGGAATTGCCCCCGGAACTGCTGGCAGAGATAGAGTCAACCATGCCACTGTGTGAAAGGGTAAAGATGAACAAGAGGAAACGAAGCACTGTCAATGAGAAGCCCAAGTATGCTGAAGTCAGCTCGGATGAAGACTTCGATGCTAATGGAGAATGTGAGTCAGCTGGTTTGGTTCTTTCCAAAATTCTAGACGAGGCTTCCTTTTTAAATTACCATCTTTTTAGCCCTGGAGATGGTGTGTGTCTTGTAGAATTTTGATTGATATTGTAATTTAAGTTATTTTAATGGCTTCCAGCTCTTTGTAGCAGTGGGTTGGAGCTCTGGGTTTATTTTTACATTTTCAAAGCCTGTTTGTTTTGAAGGCATTGCCTGACATCCACATACTGTATATAACTGTTTATTCTCTATAGCTGCAAGGAAGCGGCAGCGCCGAGACAAAGACAGGACTTGGGAACACGAGGAAAGGGAGCGTCGAGGTTCAGGGGAACATCGAAAAAGTGGCCACAGAGATGGCCGGCGAGGCTCAGGGAGCCGTTACCGAGACTCCTCTGAAGAGGATTCACCGCCACCGAGCATGAGCGAAGGTCTGTGTTCAAATGATGTGCCACAGAACTGAATATTGTGTCTTTTTTATGAGCTATGGTGACAGCAATACAACAGTTAGGTCAATCTTCTTTGGTTTTTGACATAGAAATCTACTACCACATTGTCATGTAATGGCTTTACAATGTTTGCTGTGTTACACACAATTTCCCCCGGGATTAATAAAGTATCTATCTATTTATCTATCTAAAAATCATGTGATTTAATTATAAACAACACATGAAAATGAAGATGAATATTCCCACACAGTTGCCAGAAAATTGAAGATGAAAGAGAAGCAGAAGAAACGGAAAGCTTACGAACCCAAGCTGACACAAGAAGAGCTGATGGACTCATCAACATTCAAGAGGTTCTTGGGAAGCATTGACAACATACTGGACAATCTGGAGGATGTGGATTTCACTGCCATGGGTACATATCAAATCAGATTGGCTTTTGAAAATTGGACGTGGATTGTAAACCACGTAATGATGAATGATTAAGTTTACTGGTCATTTGCTTAATGTTTTCTGGTATTTTTCCCTCCACAAATTATCAGCATTGTTACTTTCAGAGTGACCAGTCATGCATCTTCAGAAGTTTACAGTTATTTTTTTTGTATTTGTATTGTTAATTTCACTGAGTGTTTATTTTACAGCAACAGATGATGATGAGATGCCTCAGGAATTACTTCTTGGTAAACACCAGCTAAACGAGCTGGGCAGTGAGTCCGCCAAAATTAAGGCCATGGGCATCTCCAGTAGGGTACAGTATCTAGTATAAATATATACATTATGTACATTATATGGGCAGTCTTGTCCATGCTGGACCTTGTAGTTACTTGGTCAGCACTGCCACTTCAATTTTAGGTCTAAATAATTATGATTAATGTCATTTCAGATTCCCTCAGACAAACTGGTGAAGCTGCTGAACATACTGGAAAAGAATATCCAGGATGGGTCCAAGCTCACCACCTTGATGAACCATGTGAGTCCCTCCCTCTCTGTTTTTTATCTTGTGTTATATATTGGAGTTGTACTTAACTTGAGGCTCATAGGTGAGCAGTATTCACTTTCAAAAGTTAACAACTATCAATTGTCTCTGAAAGTTATTTGACCTTTATGTAGTAATGGCATGAAATTCAAAACAAACTCAAATTGTAATTGTTTTTTTTTGGAGTGAATAAAAACCTTTCAAAGGTGGCTTTCAGTTGTTTGATAATGTAAAAACCCTGCACTTTCTTTTCCTTTTTTCCCATCAGGACCATGATGCCGAAGATGAGGAGAGGTTGTGGAGAGACCTGATCATGGAGAGAGTCACAAAGTCAGCAGATGCCTGTCTCACAGCTCTCAACATCATGACCTCAGCACATATGCCTAAGGCTGTATACATAGAAGATGTCATAGAACGGGTGCTACAATACACCAAGTTTCATCTTCAGAACACACTGTATCCACAATACGACCCTGTTTACAGGGTGGACCCACATGGAGGTGAGTCCGTTGTCTTTCTAGTCTGGGCCTTACACTGTCAAATGCTGTTGATTCAGTTCAGTATGTAGCTTAATAATTCTCATATGATTCCATATTTTTTTTTATTTTTGAGTTTCTGTAAAACCTTTGCCTCAGAATCTAAACAGAACTAAGCTGAGAGACAAACTTGTCAGAAAGGTTTTGAAAAGGGCTTCTGTTTTCCACAGGTGGCATGTTGAGCTCCAAGGCTAAGCGTGCTAAATGCTCCACACACAAGCAACGTGTGATAGTCATGTTGTACAACAAGATCTGCGACATTGTCAGCAACATCTCTGAACTCCTCGAGATTCAACTACTGACAGATACCACCATCCTCCAGGTAAAAACTAAAAGCACTGTAAAAAAAAAATTGTTTTGTAGTTGTCCCATCACTGCAACATTTTTAAGTTGGTTTGTAGTTTTTAGCTGTAAATGTGTACAACTATTTAGGTGTTAAAGAGTGGCAGTTTTGAATAAATGTGAAAACCTGTGATATTTGAATCACGGTTTCTCAGAATCTATGAATGGTGAAAAAAGTGGCTTTCATTGGAAACAGGTGAAGGTTGTGTGAGTATTTTAAAAGTGGAAAGTCATTTCAAGGTGAAAGTATGAAGGTGTGGAAACAGGTGAAAGTTTGGAAAATATGAATTTTTTTTCCTTCATTTTAATAGGCTTTAGGAATTTTTCAAAGTTTACTGTTTCGGAAAGTATGGAAGACAAGAAAAAGATGAGTTGAGGTCCAGGAAAGTCTTAAGTAAGCTGAACGTTTTGAAATTGGTTAGAAATCTCTAGGTTGATGTTGAAGTAGTTTGGCATTGGAATAATGATAATAAAGAGTTAAAACAACATAGGGGTTAATTGCACAGCAATCACCCGCAATAATTGCATTTGAAACCAGATGATACAAGAGGATCTCCATTTTTCTTTTACAAGCTTTTTGTTCACCACTACAATTGTTTCTCATTTCTTCCCTTTTCTATTTCCTCATTCTCTCTCTCCCTTGGCCTTTTCTCTGTTCTCTTCACCCTGTCTTTTACTCAGGTTTCTTCTATGGGAATCACACCATTCTTCGTGGAAAATGTCAGCGAGCTGCAGTTGTGTGCCATCAAACTGGTTACAGCTGTAAGTTGTTTTTTTTCTGTCTAAATCATATATAAAGGTCTGTTTGTCTGATGATAGCATCTGGCTGGCATGGAATAGTTTTTGTGTTGTCTGTGTTTTAGATGCATAACATATGTTTTTTTCCTGATTACATAACCTAACCTTTCTTTCTTGTTTCCAGGTATTCTCACGTTATGAGAAGCATCGTCAGCTGATCTTGGAGGAGATCTTCACCTCTTTGGCCAGGCTGCCCACTAGCAAACGGTCCCTCAGGAACTTTAGGTATTTCATATTGTGTTTTTGCACTGATTTTTGGTTTTGTTATAAAGAAGCTTGTATGAAAATGGTTACTACCTTGCCTGATAGACTGAATGGTCATCTTGCTACATCCTGTCATTTAGTTGGAATGAGTTTCTTTGGCTCTGACACAGCTTGATAATGTCACCAACCTCAACTTTCTCCCACTGAGACAGGCAGCTGAGAGGGACAACAGATATCTGATTGGCTATACAAATTTGAGAAAGTACTGTGGGTGGGAAGTTCAGTGGATGGAAACAGGCTATTTACGGCCATAACGGAGGCACAGTCCATGTGTCCGCTCTCTAAATATGTTCTCATCATTACTGTAACACACAACATTATGCAAGAGATAATATTGCCATTTAACAATTGGCAATATGATTTTTACAGATGAAAAAAAATTATCATGTAAAAATCAGTTAACTGGATGCTGACCTCTGTGTTCTCAGGCTCAACAGCTCAGACAAGGATGGAGAGCCGATGTACATCCAGATGGTAACGGCTCTGGTGCTGCAACTCATCCAGTGTGTGGTCCACCTTCCCAATGACAGGGACATTTTTGACGAGCATGACAGCAAGGTAGAAGAGCGAGTAAATGCATACACATCACATGCAGAACATGTACTCAGAGGTATCATGTTGGCACATATACATTTGTTCAGCCCCCCAATCCCATGAGTTCTCTTTTTTTTTTTTTAGGTGGATCAAGATGTGTTGATAACCAACTCATATGAGACAGCAATGAGAACAGCACAAAACTTCCTCTCAGTCTTCCTCAAAAAGTAATTACCTCCATTTTCATACACTTTTTAATAATACCATATACTTGATTTTACTGTACACTGTAGTGCCACAGTATTACCTCTTCCTCTCTGGTTGGTTATCTTTTCAGATGAAGCCACATTGTCCTAATAAAAAAGCATTAAGTTGTTCAGTTAGGGTGTGTCAGTAATGATTTAGCACTAGTTACATTAATGCTGACATTTGAGTACACTGTGCTTTATGGTAAATTTGACACAGTAAATTTTTAACTTGAAATTTTGGTTTGGTTTTTAAAATCCCAAGTAATTTCATTTTCTTTGTGTTAATTTTATGGTTCCTTCATGGAGCTCGGCTTGATTATAATTGCTGTCACTAATTGTTCCTCCTTTGTCCTTGTCCTTTCTTCTGTTAATACCCGTTTCCCTTGCCCTCTTTTTTTCTCTTTCTCTGCCACCCTCTTTCTCTTTCGCCTCTCCCAGGTGTGGCAGTAAACAGGGAGAAGAAGATTACCGGCCACTGTTTGAGAACTTTGTCCAGGACCTGCTCTCTACAGTCAACAAACCAGAGTGGCCTGCTGCAGAGTTGCTTCTCAGTCTGCTTGGCAGACTACTGGTTAGTGTGACAATCTAATGAACACTTAAAGAAATGTGAGTGTTGATACAGTAGACAGATAATGTGGTAGACCAAATAGCGTTTTTGGATTTATAGCCATGTGAAATGTTATGGATAATTGTGCCCTGACACTGATTGAACAAGATATTATAATACCTTGCTTTTTCAAAGAATTTATTGTCCAGATGAGTTGCAGATGACAACTGCCGACATATTTATCCATTCAATTCACGAGACAATTAAGACATGGCTTTAACTCTAAATATTGAAAGGATGTCCCCAATTCTATGGATGCGCCGGAGTATAAGCAATGTTGTAGTTCCTCAATATCCACCAAGGGTATGTTATGGACAGTGTTTTAATCTGCACTTGGAAAAGTAGATGTAGTCTAGATGTAGGTAGTGAATGTGTCATTACTGTATACTGTATTTCTATAACTTAATATTTTTATGCCTTGTTGTGGTTTCTTTATTGTGTTTTTAAACAGCTTTCTCAGTGTTAACGTCTAATGACACAGTAAAATAGAGTTCAGTGTGCGATGTGATCAGTTTTTTTTTTTTTTTTAGAATATTGGTGAAAATCAATCTTGGCATATAATGCAATGTTTTAATAATGCTATAACAGTGTAATTCATGCTGACCTCTCTTCTTGTGTTCGTGCTTTGTGTTCATATGTTCCCATCAGGTACACCAGTTCAGCAATAAGCAGACAGAGATGGCTCTGCGCGTGGCGTCTCTAGACTACCTGGGCACAGTGGCTGCCCGTCTGAGGAAGGATGCAGTCACCAGCAAGATGGACCAGAGATCAATTGACCGCATCCTGCAGGCGGTAAAAGAAAGACTTCACATTTGTTGACTTCGTTTGATCATATGTTGTCTGCATTATGAACCAAATAAGTTATATATGTACATCATCTATAGAATCTGAAAAACGATACACACCCTTAGGTTTTGCTGAGGATGAATTTAACCCTAATAATGTGAGTGACATGTTTTCTCTAATTTTTCACTCCAATTCTGCAGTCTTCAGGTAATGATGAGACCCAGCAGTTGCAGAAGGCTCTATTGGACTATTTGGAAGAGAATGCTGAGACAGATGCCTCGCTGGTGGTGAGTTTATGTTAGACTGATCATATAGTGGAGACTAAAAACACTTGTCTGTGTACCTTTTCTGACTGCTGTCTCTGTCTTTTTGGCCTAGAATTAATTACTTGCAGTGGGCTATTTAGCCAGTTATTATTATAATTCCCATAAATTATTCAAAAATCTCACACACCCTGTTGTTCTTTGTAAGACGTTAATAACAATGTAGACCTATTGCAGAACTAATGAGATTTTGAAGAAAATTTGGAATCAAATTAATCTGATACTGATGCATTCTCTCTCCTGTAGTTTGCCAGAAAGTTCTACATTGCTCAGTGGTTTCGGGACGCCACCACAGAGGCTGAGAAGTCCATGCGGAATCAAAATCCAAAGGATGAGGACTCCTCGGATGGACCACACCATGCCAAGGAGATGGAGACCACTGGTGAAATTATGCAGCGTGCTGAGAAGCGCAAGAAGTTCCTGCGCAATATCATCAAGACCACGCCAGCTCAGTTCACCATACTGAAGTAAGGGCGAGGATATATCATGTTTCACCAGTGAACTCCATCACATTTGTACATGTACATTTGTATATGTTAAATGTGTATATGTATATTCTTACTTTTATCATTGCACTGTCTACGTACTTACTGCTGTCTCCAGTTAGTCTCCTCTGGTTTCTCATTTCCAGTTGCATAACTGTATAATCTTCCCTGTTTTTGCTTCGTAGAATGAACTCTGACACTGTGGACTATGATGACTCCTGTCTGATCGTGCGTTATTTGGCCTCCATGAGGCCGTTTGCTCAGAGCTTTGATATTTATTTAACACAGGTAAGACTTGAATGTGTATATGTCCCACTCTTACGTGAACGTGAACCATCACAGCTACAGAATTATCGGAATGAATAAATTTTATACACAGTGTAATATACAGTAAATCATGCAAGGCCTCAGTGTTTTGTTCTCTGTCATGTAAACTATTGTATAGAAAGGATGATTAGTTTTATAATTTTTCCATATGTCTGTAATACTTAAGATTTAGATGTAACTTTTATTACAGCCTTCCCTGGGCTTTTGATTGTTGATCTAATTGGTGAGCATGCTAATACCTTCAGTGTTGTATGAATGATCATGGATTGATGAGCAGACAAATTGGTTGTTAAAACACACAGGATATCTGAAAAGAATAAAGGTACAGGAAGGATCATTTGTTTTATTTTTATTTTTAAGATCCTGCGAGTCCTTGGTGAAAGTGCCATCGCTGTAAGGACTAAAGCCATGAAATGTCTGTCTGAGGTTGTGGCAGTGGACCCCAGCATACTGGCAAGGGTATGTGTGTTTGCTGGACCATTTGTCATGACTATGTACAATAACTAAAGTTCACTTCAACATTCATATAGTCAGCTGCCCCACCACTTGTTCTTGTGTTTTTCCACTGCTCTCTTTGAGAAACATTCCTCTGCTTCACATTTTGTCTTGTTCAAACAAATGTTGTCTGTCTCCTCTGCTTCTGCAGTCTGACATGCAGCGGGGCGTTCATGGTCGTTTGATGGACAACTCCACAAGTGTGAGAGAGGCGGCTGTAGAGCTGCTGGGGAAATTTGTGCTCAGCAGACCCCAACTCACTGAGCAGTACTACGACATGCTTATAGAAAGGATACTGGTAAATGACCTATGAACACACCCCTTTTAAAATTGTGTTGTTATTGCCAGGAAACCCTTGTGGAAAGTATATGTAAGACCTTTATAAACCATTTAAATATATGCTCACTAGAAAGCTGAAGTAAAACTTGAATAATGCTTTGGACCAGTTTTGGCTGCCACAGACCATAGCAGTCACACAATAAGGGAAATGTAGTGTCCCACAGTGCAGAAAATAGTGCTTTGAGTCATTTTCTTCGCATTCATAACTGGTGAAAAATGTTGCATGCACCTAATACTGCACTAACACATGTCACTAGACAGGGTCTGACTTGGACTGCTTCTTCTGCAGGGACAAAGGTCCTGGTCACATGCTCAGTTTACATGGAAGGATGCAACTAGAATTTATCCGATAGACCTTGCTGTAATTGTTTCTCATTTTTTGGATGTTTCAAGTTTCCGCTTGCATGATCTAAATAATTACATGAGGAAACAGTTTAAAAGCAGCTCACATACAAGTAATAATTGTGATGGCTAGCTGTGGTATACATGGTGTTGCTTTGGTAATTATATTCAACACAAAAGCTTTGACATATTCTTTCTACACAAACATTTTGAAATTGTTATGGCTGTTGTCATGGAAATAGTCTGGTGGGTTCTTGAACTCACTCGATTTATTGAATAGTCTTACACTGCCACCTAGTGGTACTATAAACATGTTGCACCCTATGCTTAAAGATTTTTCTGTACAGAAACAAAATCCTTACCTTTTTGTTTTTTTATTTATATCCTCATATATGTGCACATATCTGATCCATGTATTTATTTAATGTTTATTATATTTATCTTTTTCTTTTCATATTAGCAAAATGTTGCTAAGCCTGTTAAGAATTTTGGAGAAAAAATTACTAAGAGTTTTTTTTGGTATATAGGACACTGGTATCAGCGTGAGAAAACGGGTGATCAAGATCCTGAGAGACATTTGTCTTGAGCAGCCAACCTTCAGCAAGATAACTGAGATGTGTGTGAGGATGATCCGCAGGGTCAATGATGAGGAAGGTATTAAGGTATGTTGATGGTCTCAAATTTATGCTTCTGTCTTCTTATCCTTAGTGTATTGAAGTTCAGACTGCTGTTCTTTTCTCATTAGGATACATGTTTACTACATAGCTCTTTAAGATACAACTCAATACACAGCAAATGCCCACAACCACCCCATGCTTATCCACTGTAATGTTTCCCGGATTCTGTGTTTTTGATGCATTTCATCCACAATCTCAAATTTAGTACAATTCCACATTTGAGAGTTAATGCAGTTGTTATGACTGTATTCTGTGATTCTGTTTGTTCCATCTAGATATCATAGGGCCCCAGAAATATTTGATGAAAGTACATTATAAATCCTTACAGTTGACACACTTCTTTATAGAAACTGGTGAATGAGACATTCCAGAAGCTGTGGTTTACTCCAACTCCAGCCCATGACAAAGAGACCATGACCAGGAAGATCCTCAATATCACAGATGTGGTGAGTACAAGTCTTATAACCTCTCTAGAACTTGTGACCTCATCCACACTCATCCCGCATAAATTT
>OMOW01062681.1:0-12002 GCA_900312555.1 Lamprogrammus exutus
CTCACCAGTCACCCTGATGTGTAACTGCTGATACAAACAAACGTCACTCTACATTTACAAGATCACAACAGGATTTTCATTTAGTTCCCACAATTTTTTTGTTTTTGTTTTGTTTTTGTTTTTGTTTTTGTTTTTATTTTTATTTTTATTTTTATTTTTATTTTTATTTTTATTTTTATTTTTATTTTTATTTTTATTTTTATTTTTATTTTTATTTTTATTTTTATTTTTATTGGGGATTATGCTGGGGGAGTTCAACCCTCCTCTCCCATTTCTTCACTAAATCTTAACTGCTTTGCGAGAAAGTTTGATAATCCCTCACTTTCTTTCAGGACATCTAATTTGCAGCATCACGTCACTTCACTTGATCTCTCAACTATAAATCTTCACAAGTCAAAATCTTGTTTTCAAACTTGGAAAAGCATGTGACTCTCTAGAGACTAGAGGCGTGGATGCAAGGGATGCAGGTAGGGCTGCTGCTTACTAAATTTGGGATCACTAAAGTATGAGGATATTTCCACTGCCAGGGTGAGACGTAAAAGGAAAAATTGTCACGCACAAGGTGTTCTGGGTGTTTTAGTGTGTATTTGTAAGTTTCTGTGACGCAGTTGTGCAGGTTGTGTACCTGATCCTCTCCGCAGACCCAGGGTGGTGTGTGGAAGCTGAGAACAGGGAGAAAAGCTGCAATCTCCAACCAACGGATGAACAACTCCTCATCTGTGACCAGTTCGCCAGACAGTGAGCCTCCTGAAGAGGGAGACACATAAAGACAGACAGAGAGATTGTGAGGAAAAGGGTCATTTAAGAGATTCAGACTCAGCTATAACATGAATCAGTGGTGGGTTGGTGAAGGCAAACATTCAAAGCCCAAAAGATTTTAAGATTTTTTCTTGCCTATTTTGAAATGGACTTTTGAAATGGACTCTTGCCATTTGTCACACCATGATGGATGTACATAGTACATAGTAAAATACAATAAGACAAAAAGAATGATTTATTTTCCACTGTTGTATTCCTTTGAAGAGCACACACACTAGTGAGGGGCACACCAATACCAATTGTGATTTATTAAATATTGAGCATCAGTATGTTGCCTATCAACAGTAGCAATGTTGCTAGTATAGGTGAGAAAAGTGACCCATATTACCTACTGCATCAGGAATGAGGAAGTTGTATCCCAGCAGAGTGTGGTGCAGCAGGGAGGGAATGATGCCCTTCAGGCCCATAGGGCTCCAGTCAGACTGCAAGGGGGTCATCCTCACAAAGAGGGGCTTGTGGCTTGACCTGGAGGGCCAAATATAGAATCATATAATCCTAAAGCATCTCTTAAAGTGATTTTATGAAATATCATGATTATCAGGTCATTTATGTCTGATCTACTGTAGGTCATTGACATACAGAAGTTGTTTTTTTATGTAAGTTGCAGCATTCTGAGATAGTAAGATTTTCTTACCGGGACCTAAACTTAAACCTATAGCTTCATATACAGTAGCTTTTACAGGCATTTCAACGTGTTTAGCTCAGGGTCTATTAAAAGGCCTACAGACCTGGTAAGCATTCTCCAGAATGCTACAACTTAGAAAAGAACAATGTCAGTGACCTAGTTTGCACGTAAATGACCTGAAAATCATGAAATCTTGCAAAATTCACTATATCACTTTAAGAATAAATGTAGAATAAATGGAGGCTGGGCTGAGGAGCACTAACAAAGTGATTTGTTTCAGTGAACAATGCTTGAGACTTACCGTGTCCCTGCTGTCACGATTGTAGTGTCTCCTATCCTGGCGGCCAGGTCGGCAAGCAGGCTGATGTACTTGTCTCCGACCAGAGCCTCCGGTGGTTGCAGGGCCTGCTCCTCAAACAGATTCCCCTCACCCCCCTCCAGCATAATGTACTCCATGCCCAAATGGGCCTGTAAGGATCCGGTTCTATCCAGGAACCAGCTTACTGCTCCTGGGTTGGTGATGTTCAGCTTTACGCAGAACTTCCCTCTCCACTGACTCAATACAGGGATCTGTAGAGGGGAAGGAGGTGAGTCTTTGAAATGGAGAAGGTGTTAGTAATTAGAGTTAATTTTGCACTACTGTAATTTTTAGCCACAGCCGGTATGTCATCTGCAGCTCTGCTATTGTCCTGATAGATTTTCTGGACTCATGTATACACTGCTTGTTTTTTCTCTCACTGCCTTTTGTACATTAAAGCGAAGGAACAGTGGCTGCAAGGTGGATGGAAAGAAGCCATTTTGGAAAAAGCACCGTGTCTGGTTTCTTTTAAGACAGAGCTGACTGCTCTCTTTAGGTGAGGAAAGTTTAGTGTTTGAGAGGACCGCACATGACGTGGAATGTGTTTTCTGTGGAAGGAGAGGAGAGGTTGGGTTTTTCTTTGACTGAGCTGGTGGTCTAATTCCCTCTACCCGTAACCGCTTGAGGAAGCGTCCGTGAGCAAGACACTGAACACCAAAAAGGTTGGGGCAAATTCCAGCTTGGCATGCTAGCTCTGTCACCATTGGTGTGTGTGTATGTGTGTCTAAATATAAGACACAAGCACTTTCCACTTGTGATATAGATGTCATATAAAGTAAATAAAGCCCATTTCTTGTTTTTACCAAGAAGGAAAGTAATTCTGCTACAACCTCCACAAAGACAAAAAAGGAAACATCTGGTAGAGAAGTTAAAAAGCATGGCAGTCTAGTCCTCTTTAGGTTCATAAATGTGTCCCCTCTCAGGTCTCACCAGCTGTCCTTTGGGGCTTGAGGGGAGACTGAGCCAGTAGGCCTCCGTGCCATCCATGAGGGAGGCGCGGAACTGCGAGGTGTCCACGCCCAGGAAAGGGGACAGGGTGATGGAAATGTTAAGAAGCTTGACAAGCGGGAGGTCCCTGGTCTGTCTCTTGGACATCCTTTTCCTGCTGTTGAGGTAGTCATGGTCCTGCAGAGAAAGAGAAAGGGTGAATCGTGTTGGGTCAAGACTGTTGAATTAAGGCCATGTGGGTGCATTGCTTTGCTGACTTTGCAGCGATTTCTCAGAGGAGGCAGGGGGGGGGGCTGATACTTCACAATAATTTATTCCAAATAAACAGAGTGGATATGCAAATGTAGCATCATTCATATCTGTCAAAAATGCAGCCCAAAAAAAGAAATAAAGTTTGACTACCCCTTATAAAAATCCAATCATAATCAAATACAGGCCTCTCAACCAATTAACATTACTTCATGGCGTAATCAAGTCTGGCCAGCTGTGAGACATAGTCAGCAGGCTGACGTGGTTACAAGTGAGAACAATGTAGATTAATTACTTAAAAATGATTTTAGCACACTTGCTTTTGACAAACAACTGGAAATAAAGGACACAGGGTGACCGACTCTGGAGCTTCGTATGACTCAAAAAGGAGGACGGAGACATATTTCTGAGGTCTTTTTTTGCCAGAATTCATATTGCGAAGCTGACTGGACTACAGGTTTGTCTATTTTGAGCAAATCCTCTACGACTGGGCCATAAATTCACCATATTGAAAGCATAGATGGTGGACTTCCTTTACAAATAGGTGAGATGGTTTGCTGTATTGGTCACAGTATGCTGTGACTAAATTATTTAACACATTTGCCTCCCTTGCAAATTACCCCACGGATCATGAACTGCTTATAGCTGTGACCGTATAATCTCTGTCAAGACCATTTCACGCACATTATAATCCTCTGGTATTTACTTGTGAATGTCAAAGTGAGATTTGAGATTACATAACTGGAACAAAACCTCTAAAGAACACAACGGTTGACCCTAGGAGGTGAGCGTGCGGTGGGAAGAAAGAGTAGATGAGAACACATTATGCAATTTCTAAGAAGCATTTTTTTCTGACGTGGTGCTTTCGAGCATTTGTAGCATATTTGATTACAAAAATTTCATTCTGAGCAGCTTTACTGTTTCTTCTTTGTTACCCATCAAATCATTGAGTATGTCGGTAATACATTTAGAAACATGGCAACCTCCCTAATAATCCAGATTTTTCCAGTGCCAGTTTGACGATCGCAGCTGGAAAAGAAAGGCCGTGGCACAACTGGTAATTTATGAATAGTTGTAAAACTGGAGTGAGAGGAAGTTTTTACAGAGAATCATTGTTACCAGTCACACTTCTGTAGTGCCAAACAGCTTCAAATTCTTTAAGTTTTCCATGCGGTGCTGGTCTTTACGGCATGTCGTGTGAGAAATACAGCAACGCAGAGCCAACAAACTTGTTGTTTAATATCTCTGATGTACCAAAAACCTTAGATTCTGTGTAAAAGAAAAGTTAATTATTTTGTTTTTCTCTCCCTACTGTAGGTTTTGTACCAGGGCAGATCACAGCATCCCGTTTCTGTCAGGACCGCCTGCACCGGTTAGGTTTTAGATCCCTTCGAATCCCATCACACCTGATTCTTAGCTGTCCCACAGCTTCAACACTAAAGAAACAATGAGGCCTGTCTCTGGTTTTCTTTTCTTAGCTGTGTTTGTTTTGAAAAAGAATATCAGCGGGTATTGACTTTGATTCATTTGACAGAAATCGAATAATATCATATGACTGGTTTCCACTGAGTTCCTAGTAACATTCACGGAAAATAAATGTATAAAGTTGAAAAAGACAGCAACAGCACAGTGAAGCACATTTGCTCCATCTTGGTAATAATATAAACTTGTAGTAAAGTCACACTAGATATGGACCGAATCACAGTCCAATAAATGCAGATAATGGTTATTTGTGCCTTTAAATTAAAATTCTGTTGCATATGTGTGATACATGCAATCTCACTCAAAGGCCAATCAGCACAGGTAAATGCTTGTGGCACTGCAGACTCCGCTCTGGGAAACATCTTTTTTCTTCTTCTACATTTTGACATTTCAGTGAACCTGTCCTTCTTCCTTCGTTCCCGACGTTCTCCGGTGTTCTGCAGATTCACTTAAGCAAAACCCTCTCATCTCTGTCCCTGACCAGATTTAAGCCGCTGACCGGTGAAACCTTCACCGTGTCTACGACAAAACAATACCACTGCAGAAGATCTCTTCCAGCAATGAGACTTGCAAAAGCTCAGCAGAAAATCAGTCAGAGGTTTGACGATTGGAGTTTTACTTTTGGAGAAAAATCTCATTGGCTGAGGGTGTACAAAATAAGTTATACAATCTAATTAGTAAAGTACACATTTAGTCTTAATTGCATACAGATAAGGAATATGAAAGACCTCATCAAGTGGTTTCAGTTTCTATTCATAATTAATAGTTTCCGTCCTGTAATAACTGGCTAAATAAATGGTACATCATACAGGGGGGGGTTATTAAACTTTTAGACAAATTTCATTGGTGGAAAGGTCATTCTTTTGGCTCAGTATGGAGTCATGAAAAAGCATTTTTACATTTAACTGAAATGATTGGTTTGCTTTATCTTCACTTCATGGTGTCTTGAACAACAACAACAACTTTGGTTTATTTATTCAGCCATAGCTTGTATGATATTGGGCTGATACACAGGTATAATATAATGTACTCATGGCTGGATTGCATTTTTTCAGTTGGTAGGACAAGCAGTAAGCTTTATGTTGTGAACTGTTTCATGTTATTCACTCCCTGCCTTCTTGACCCTTGTTTAATGTAGCCCATCAAACAATAATTCTTTTGTGGATTGGAAGAGAGATATGCAGCAATGAACGCCTACCATATCAGCGAGGAGGGTGGTGGAATGTTCATTGAGGCTGATGACTCCCTCCCCCAGCTGGTGTCTCCTTAGACGATTTGAAAAAATCCTCAGCTCCCTCTCAACCTTCGGCCCCGAATCCACATTGGGGAGCAGTTTCCAGATTGGCAGCCTGAACACACACGATAATACAGTATGTGACCTGCTGCTCTGAGGCAAACTGGACGGATTTTAGTTTATGAGTCCCTAAACACCCACAAATCATGATTCACTGGATCCACAGAATCACCAGTGTTGGTCTACTGACTTTTATGCAAGAATATCCCCAAAGAAATCAATCAAAACAAAACTAACCACAGTGTTTTCATGTTCGGTAGCTCCCTGGTGTGCTGGGAGAGCTGTTGCACCGCCTCCTGGTGAGCCGCTTTCACGTTGTTGGCCACACAAACAGTGTACTGTAGTGGGAGACGCTCCATGCTGGGACGTGACTGCAGGCAGAACTGCTGCCTGCTATCTATCCCCAGCTGCAGGGGAATATCAGGAGACACCAGCACAGCAACACCTGCATGAGAGATAGAAGGCACATGACATCAGTTAATTACCACAGTGTGTCTCGTTAAAGTATAAATAGTGCTTCAAAGTATCAGATGAAGGAATGTTAATAAAAAATATACAATCTTGGCAGAAATAACAGAACCAAATCAAAGAGTAAGATCACTTTTGAACTCTGGACATTTAAACAATAGTTCGAAACGTCATGTTGTTAGTCCCTCAAATGATTAAGCTCGGCCTAGCTGTCAAATCGTCAAAACTAGCAGAAATATGCAACAGTCCATCGCAGATTCCATTGATGTGACATAGTGCGAGGGTGTTACTGAGACCAGGATGAGTGTGTCGGATGGAGTGTTGTCAGAGGTAGAGTGTAGGCTGTGTCAGCTGATATTGCTCTGCTCAGATGTGAGAGAAGCATCCCTAGAATGAGATATAGCAGTATGTGGTTGGATGAACTTACCCCCGGACTGCCAGCATCTGTACGTCTGTAGGCTACACTACACACCACTCAGAAGTGTTTTGTTCATATACTGTATATTATATATGTACCCCAAAAGATCAACTGTTCCCTCATCTCTCATTCTCCCTGTGACAAGACCAGTAGTGGAGGTAGAAATGACAAAGAACGAGAGTTAAATATCCTTCTCTCAACACCAAAATGCTTCATCAACTCTGTCCCTCCTTCGCTCCGTGTGTATATATGCATTTACAGCCGTTCAGAAGTCATGTGAAATGATAAGATTATGGCGACGCAGATGATTGTGTCCACAGATGTAGCTGCCCTGCAAGGAATGCCTCTTCGCTCTCAGGTTACCTCCTCCCCTACCCTCGCTACTTCTCACCCGTCCTGACTCCCACCGTCCCAACATTCACCACCTTCCTCTCTGCTCTGCTCTGCTCTGCGTGATCAGAACGAGTGTCGAACTTCAACCCCCACAAAAAACTGATCTGCCCTCAGTCTCGTTTTGCATAATCTTCTCAAACAGCAAAACTGGGATTTGGTTTACCTTTAAAACCTGTAACCAAAGCAGACAGACAGTCTGAGAGGCTAGGCTGAGAGTTGGGCTCACCTCGTATATCCTCTCTAGTTTCAATGGGGTTACTGTTCTTATGCAGGCAAGGACCAGAACCAAGCAGGATACTCATGTACCAGTTTATAATCAGATTAATGCTTTCAGAGATCAGTCTTCAAGTCCTGCATAAAGCCCAGTGCGGAGCCTTCCAACTCACGGTAATTCCCACGTGTTTGCAATGGATAATGTCAAAGAGATACTGGTAACATCTCAGCTGCCTCTCACAAGATATTAGGTCACCACCTGACTGGTTATTACAAATTTGTCAATGGAAATAAGTGTTGATTTGTGCAAGCACACGCACCGCTATATTTCAACTACAATAAACCTGAATTTGCAATCAGGTGAAGGTACAGAAAAATGACGACATCAACACCGTACACGTACATACTAAAAACTGGGGCAGTGGGGAAAATGTTATAGCTTCATGGAGGGATGAGAGTGGAATGCAGGCAGTGGAAATAGAGGCAACCAGAGTACACCAGACACCGGACAGCCTCGTAGAATGATGTGCAGATACAGCAGGCTGCAAACAGTATGTTGTTACAGAGATACAAAGTGCATGAGGGGTGGAAAGTGGGAGTTTAGATTTGCGACCACGATTTCTGGAGTCACATTTAATTTTTATGGGAAATGACACTGAGCCTCTAGGAAACAGGGCTATCAGGTCAAAGATCGTGATACTTTTAGTCCATCTCTGACTGAAAGAAACGTACATTTCAGTTTCAACATAAATCCCATCTCTATGTTTATCCTGTTGTACTCAAAGCACGTACAAGTACATGTATGTGTTTTACCACAGGGGGACTCCAGCTAAAACTGAACTTCTAAGCTTGGTCACGTAAGTGCCATGAAACACTAGTTCATATTAGAGACTGAATAGTATCCCTAGATGTTACGGACAGAAGCAGGAATCAATAACTGCGTTAGAAAGAAAAGGGAGTTTCGGTCGTTGAGTTACAGCTAAGGTAGGGTGCAAGGGGGCCCCTATTTTTAGAACAATGCCTTAAAGCTTCCCCAGAATATTTTCCACTAGCTCTTAAAAGTAAAACCGAGGGCTTGACTGACTGCATCCGCACACCTTCAAAGCAGCAGCTATGCAGAGGTAAAAATGAATGAAAGGTTTGGGCAGATTTGAATGATATGACACACACATGCTTCAATTTTACAACTGTTGGACTCACGCACAAATCAAGCTTGGACTGTCTAGCGCACATGCACACACACACACTTCCTTTTTATGGGATACCAAAGACATAGAAGGAAAACAGAGCAGGGCTTATAGGACCATAAAGGTTCTGCACTTCCTCCGTCTCGGCCTGTGCTGAAGGTTTGGAGGTGGTAGCGGAGGAGACCCCCGTGTACCTTCTGAGGGGTCATGAAGGTTTTAATGTGGTGTCTCGGTCTTGAAGTGTGGCTGGATTGGGGGGAAAACGCTGCTCCCTGACTCCCTGCTGCTGTGCACCAGATGGGCCGGACCCTTTTACCTGTCATATTTATACTGTTATTTATGACACCTGCGCACACTCACGGACCTGACCGGGGGTTATAAAAATGTGCATTCAAACACTCACTGTGTGCGCACACGTGTACATGTTCCTGCGAGTATGTGTGTTCAGGCATGTATTTCCTTAACAATGGAAACTTGGTTTCTGTGCCCAACCTCAAGAAATTGATGGCCACAAAAGCTGGGATCATTCCATCGTAGTAAATTTCCGATCCCACTTATTGAAAAATACTGAAACACTAAAGGCCCTTTCACTGCACGTTTGTTCTGCTTCTATCATCAATCACTTTTAATGTTTCTACTACACAATGTTCCATATTGTTGTCTCGTGTGGCATATCTTATCATCACAAGTGATCACAAATGTCAGAATATCAATAGATCAGGCGAGAAGACAACTTTCTCAAAGAAGTATGAGTAAGATAATTAGGGCACGCAGAGGGTAAGCAGGTTTTTACGTATCAAAACATTCCTTTTCTTAGACTTAAGTCTGAATTAATTAACTCACCATACTGCAAATGCTTTATTTTGCTTCAGCTACTGGCTCAAAACTAGTAGCTAGGATTTTGAGACATAATGTACTCATGTTTTCAGTACATGCAATTATTTAGATCGCAGCTTTACGTGTTATGTCTAAGGCTTAGAATAGAGTTGTGAATGAGCAGAAACAGATTGTAATTACTTCACTATTGTATCCCTCCGCAAATCTGTACTTTAAAACGTCTTCCTCCACAGACTCTTGTGTATTGTTTCTCATGGAAAGTATTAGGAAGGAAATCAACAGTGGAAAATTGTGTGGGATGATTTTCATACAGAAGGCCTTTCATACATCAAAACACAAACTTGCAGTTAACAATGCTTTGAGGTTCGAGGCCTGTGTAGGTCTTTTTTCTTGAAGCGGTTTCCTTACATGCAAGTTTTCTTACCAGGTCAATGTTGGGAGGCTGTCTGACCTGATCAGTACCACAGGGGGCAGTTTGAGGACACAAGAGGACAGTTTGAGGACACAGGGGACAGTTTGAGGACACAAGGGGAGTATTTTGGGACAGCTTCTTTTCTATTTACACGAAAGCCAAATATTTCAAGGTATTATTTCTGCCTGGTGGTACATGAAGCCAAATCAACTCAAGTGATACTCAAATACTAAATACTTTAGGCGAGTAGATGTTGTCTTTATTCTCTTTAATAAGAATATTATTATTTGGGACATTTTTTTTAACAAGGTCTAATAATTAAGTTTAGATTTTGGGGACTGATGAAGAGTTGGTCGTTGATTTAACATTGCCTATCAAAGCTAATATTTGACATTAGCATTGAATCAATATGAGTTGCTCATAGTGATGAACCCACAGAGAATTATCACCCTAACTCTGCACCTCTATGGGGCTTTTTACCTGCTTTAATATCAAATTGTTTTGTTCTTAATCATACACACTTACTGCATGATTGAGAGAATTTAAACAAAACAGTGAATCAAAGAAATGAGTCTTGACCAGAAATCCCATATATGAATGGAACATTTGGAATCACTACAAACTGTGACGGTTGCTTCCTTTCAATCATAGGGGGGTGGCTTTTTGTCTTTAGAGTCCCTTGTTACTTGTTGAATTACTTTTAAAAGGTCAGGGTTGAGCATTGCCAACCCTGACTTAAACTGATACATGACTGACAAGGCCAAACAAAAGAATGGAACACGTTGACCTTAAAACTTTCAAACCCAAACCAAGCAGCTTCAAGAGAAAAGCTAGGTTTCTTGGGGGAAAGAATGGCTGTGTGTAATTGGTTAGCGGCTGAACTCCTTCATATGATTCTGAGGAAGCTTTGTTGTCAGCGTGTTGGATAACCATCAAATTTTCTTTTTTTCCCCCTTCTCTTTTGTGGTTATTCTGCTTCCACAAATGTTGCTCACTTTAGATGATCATAATGGAAACAAGTTTTTCCCCATTGTCTCTCTTGTATCAAATAAAAAAAAGTAAGTTATCGTTATCTGAAGGTGAAAATCACAATCTATCATAGTTCCATAACTTTTATCCCTATCTGTCTGTTGTGCTTGGCCGGTTCCCACTAAAAAGACCAAACAACAAATGAGAAGGAGCAGTAAAGTATAATTTCGTCGTGGAAAGATTGAGTCAGAGATAGAAATAAAGAAAAGAATTGGGAACAAAGTCGGCAGAGTGGAGAGAAATTATGTTCAGGGATGGATAGAGAGACCAGAGAAAAAGAAGAGATAGTGTGTGTGTGTGTGTGTGTGTGTAAGGGGGAGGTAATAATGTCTTAAGGAGGGCTGTCAAGTCTGTTGTGTCTTGTAAGATAAATCTCATTGACTAATCTCTGAGGATAACTTCATAAAGGCTCGCCTGGAGAAATCAGAGAAAGCTTACAGATATCAACAGACAGTGAATAAATTACTTTTATTAGCTCCACGCTGAGTGCAGGAGAGTTAGGTGATCTCAAAGGATGAGCTATCACACCATCACGTCTGACAACAACCTGCTGTAAAAACAGCGACGCACAGAACCTTTCCAAGTCCTTATTTGTAATGATGAGTCGTGATTAGAGCCCTGTTATTTGTCTAATTTAGGTCAAACTGCGTACAGAGTTTGTAAGGATAAGACCTTTTGTGTGTAAATAAATGTTCGTATCTGAGTGGAAAAGATGAGAGAGTGGAAAAATAAAATATAATAAAATAGTTGGCACATGTGCTGCCAACATCCCAACCATAGTCGTGTTTCCATTACAGTTTTGAGCAAAATATAGGAGAATTTTTTAAAAAGACCATAAAGTTCAAATGCAAATTGGGCAGTGTTTCCATTAAATTATGTTGTGTGAATTAGGGTTGATTTTCTCCTCCCATGATATCAAATATCCTCTTTCAACTTTTGATAAAGTCTTACTTTGCGCCCTTGATTTCCGTCTCGTATACAATAGTCATAACTTCTTTTTCTGCGATTACATTCAAGAAAATCTCAGTCTCCTCTTCGGTCAGCATGAATGCACCATGCCTCTGTCCCGGAAATGAAACATTAGACGTCATATCCTACTTTTTTTTTGGTGCAATATTTGAGGGGTATTTTTTTCAGAAAATTTGAGGTTTCGTAATCCATTTTTCAATTCGCAACATCAAATTGCAAAAAACACAGGTCAATGGAAACCCCACTTATGATTCAGTAATATTGACTCAAATAAAAATATAATAAAATATAAATTTAAAAA